>LAPY01001955.1:77267-87972 GCA_000970635.1 Eragrostis tef | reverse complement strand
AAGCCCATGGCGGTGGCGGGCGCGTCGAAGTGCGATAGGACGAGTGCTGGCCACAGCGTCCAGGACTAGCAAACGGTTCGCCGTTGACGTCTGCTCCGCGCAGGTGTGCACCCTCTCCGGCGTGCTCGTCTTCGGGATCCTCCACCTTCCCGATCTCCCTAAGGCTATCCAGATCGAGCGGAGGATGGCGCAACGGCGAGGGCATCCCTCCTCCCTTCCTTCCTCTCGCCTCGGCCATTAGGATGGCGACGACCGGGCAAAATCGCCGTCCTGGGGCGGGGATTTTTCAGCTCCAGCAGCACCGCAGGTTCACATAACATTGTCTTGTTCTTAATTCCTGTCGATTTCTCTGGAAGACATGGAGGATGGGTGTGAGCTTTTGATCTGTTGTGAATTTTGATGAAATTGGATCTCTCTATGTGCACCGTATTGGAGATTCGGGCGGCAACGACAGCATGGTGGCTTGGTTTAGGATAGAAAAATCAAGATGATTGGTTAGAGCAACCAATGAACTATAGCAGTTACGTCTGCACAAAGGTCACATATTTTGACTTTCGTATGGTTTTGTTTTGGTCTACGCTGATTAGTGATGTCAAGTTTCCATATTCCAGTTCTGTCTGCACAAAGGTGGCATAGATTCAGTTGTTGGCCTTTAATGTGATATTCGAATGGTTCCACCTGAGTTCTCCTTTTTGTTTGTTCATGAATCTGAGCAATGCCTAATACGATTGTGTGTTCTTCATGCTCTAAGAGTAAAAATGAAATCATTCATGCATACAAGGCTGTGTGAGAACTGCTTGAGGGCTGATATATTTGATAATTTATTATTTAACACAATTGAGCATAGCCGTATATATTTTGGTGACAGATCTTACAAGGAAAATACTTTTGCTTTTTTAAAGAAGAAAAAAAACTCAGGCGATACTAGATAGTTAGAATCATTAGTTTACTTTATTTGAAATTTTCTAGACAGCTTTGACTTAATCTTGGTCTTGTCATCTATTTGGTGGCACGAACGCGGCAGCCGATGACATGCATATTTTCTCAATGAAGCTGCAGCCAACTTGAGAAATATGAAGTTTGGTTTAAGTTCTTGTGTACTGAAATTCTTATGCCTCTATCACAGAAATGAGTCAGTAACTCGTCTGCTGTTTAAATTGAAATTTGCTTTGCTTCAGGTCCAAACGAGAAATACCATCTGTGAGAGGACCTGATACCCGGCTATGCTTCATGATCTAGCGTAAGTAGAAGCAATGTACTCCAGGTGAGCAGCTTAAACACCATTTTGTTGGGCATTGTAGTTTAAGATACAGCATTAGAAATGCTTGCTTACACATCAATCTTGTAGTCCTGAAATTTTTCTACCTTTGCACTGAATTGTCAACGAACCCTCTCTTCGCTTAACAGATCCATGCTTCTCAGTTTTACATATAATGCTTTCCGTATTTGTATCTGTCACAAAATTAGTTTGGTCAGCTTGTCAAAATAAACTGACCTTGTTAGTTGTTCTACGATTGCCTTGCCTTGTGAAATTTCGTCCCTCCTAGCAATGCACGGGCATTCATGAGGCAAAGGAGCAGGTGGCTCAGTGGAGCCTGTGGTGACAACGAAACAGAGGGCATCCGATGCAGGTGATGTCGTGCTCTTATCCATTCCAAAGTTTGCATCTTTGTAGATTAATTTGTTTCTTCCATTGGAGATCAATTTTCATCTTCATGAAAATAAAAAAATGTTCTTTAATTATTAGGTTCAGATATTTTTGTTTCTATAGGAAGGCTTTATTTTCCTACCCAAGCAAAATGTGGGAGTGGCAGGTTGTAGCGTGGAAGAAAAAGCAGTCTACCGGAATGAAGACAAACGGGAAGCTGCGCCACGGTTGTAGATTCAGCACAATGCGTCTTCATGCCTTTAAGCTGCGCCACGGCTAGAATGAAGACCAATTCCAGTCCTTACTTCTTCAAACTCTTGCCACCACCACCAAGCTATTTACACTACGAGCACTATGTTGTTAACCATTCTTTTCGCATGACTTCAATTTTCACTATGGAAATCTCGGCCAGGTATTGGCTGAATGGAGCTGGCTTTGATTCTGGGTCAGGATGACCGGAGACGGTGATAGCTAGGCGTGGACTGCAATAGTGATAGCAGCATGTTGGATTCTCTGGTTTTCCTACTTACCATTTTTGTATTATTATTCAAAGTCACCATCTTTTTACTTCTGCTGCTGCCTCATGCATGAGGTGCTATGTTTTTCTTTATTGGTGAAACGGAAAGTGTTGATGCTATCTGAGTTTAGCAAATGTAGAATCTGCACACTACCATGGCTCATATATGAAGGTATGGTTGCACCAACTTTTTTTTATCATATTTTCTTCGAATCATGAATGACCATAGCATGTTTTGCTTCAGCAATGGTTACTAATATTTGCTAGATGCCTCACTGGAGTTTCGGTTCCATACGTTGACTTCAATGTGTACTATCAACTGTTTCTTCAGTTGGAGAATCATGTGTTGTTTTTTCAATATGTAGTATCAACTGTTGGCACAGAATAGGCACTTCTTTAATTTAGAGTTTTTTTTTTTGGTTTTGCATATTGTGTTTTGCCTGCCATTAGTATCTCAGATCAAAACCTAGGTGGGACTAGAGGTAATTAGAAATGAAATCTTGCTCCATGTTTTTTATTAGATTAAAATTTGTTACATATCTACTTCTCTATTCTCTTTACAGACGCAGTACTATATATCGTCTTTACAGCCAGCTTTTGACGGCGGAGTCGGCCTAAAGCCACGCGGGGTCGTTGGGACGAGCATCAGCGGTGCTGTCGATATGCGCCAGGAGGCCAAACTTGCCGCACATCGCGAGGAAGAAGGCAGACCACTTCGTGAAGTTGGGGTAGAGGAAATCGAGCTTGACGGGGATGTGAGCTTGGGCGGTGACGGTGCAGAACGGGGATAGCGTGAGGACAGGCGTGGTCTGCGACACCGCGCCGGCCTTGGTGGAGCTCATCAGGGTAGAGGAGGAGGTCGCGCCGATGTCGCTCATCGTCGAGAGGAGGTGGGTGGCGGCGGCGGCTAGGGTTAGGGCGTGCAGGAGAGGCAAGCGGAAGTTTAGGGTAGGAGGGATCGGGAAAAACGCTCTATACCATGTAGAATTGTGGAGACATCATCGCAAGGCATATCAGCCTGGGTGTTGTGTATTTATATTATACAACAACTTGTACATCAAGAAAGAATTACAACAACGATCAAGAGATCGTATCCTTCTATAACTAAACTACGTACAACATATCTCTAATAGGTTCAGACTACTGAAATGGTACTTCCTCCGTCGAGGAACGTGAACGGGTTTGCATTTGTCCAGGATTATAAGGATCTAAGGCACTCGTAGGCATCACGTGGCCCGATTGCAGCCCAAGCCGTAGGCCTGCCCCCTGGCTCCGTTTGGCTGCTTGCAAAGCATCTCCTGGTAATCATGGTATGTAGGAGTATTATAACACTTTTCTTCATTCCTTGTGCTTTCTTGGAAGACCTATATGTCTTTGTATTCCTAGACGGCTGAAGTAGAAACACTCACCATGGTAGCCAAACAACACCTTCGCTTTCTTTTCTTTTCATTTCTTTCTTTCTTTTCTTTCTTCTTTTTTTTGGCGAAAGACTTGGCTATATTCAGTTAGACATTTTATGGATGGCATCATATCTTGTGTGCATGTATTAGATTTTGTGTTAACAAATCACATCTTGACTCATCTTATTCATATTGCATAACAAAAGATACATCTCTAAGGTTTGTACCTTGTCATGAATTATGCTCAATCAATTGCGTAATAAAGGATATGACTCTGTAAGGTTTTAGCTGTGCCTTTGCGGAGTAACATTATTCAAAGAGTAACATTATTCAAAGAGTCGTGTTTGTAATTTCTAATCAACAATATGATTGAGACTATATTTTAAAACTCAAAAACAATGACATGAAATTGACTTGTGTTTTCATAACATAAAGTTGGAATAATATTAAACTAATTTTTAATTTGTTTTTATGTTGCTTCTTCCAACTCATCCACGGGAACCAAAAGAAATAATAAATTCTTCCACCGAGTTCTACACGTAGTGCAAAAAACCTCGCGCAAACACGTGGTAACTCGTCAGCGTCTTGTTTGATAGCTCGTTAAAATATCCATTGTGAACAATTTGATGATGTCTTATAAATAAGTTTATGCTACATTGTTACTCCGTATGTAATATAGACCTCTTATGTTTGATACGGGGTAAGATGTGATTAGTCATGTAGCCTCTTATTCATTGTTGCATCTCTCTCTCTTTCATGTGTGCTTTATTAGAAGACTAAAATTCAATAAAATACATTGGGTTATGATGGTAATGATTGTATCGACATGAAATATATCAACATTAATGACCGTAATTTGCAGTTTTATGAGTACAATGATCCAATTTAAACGACGGAACAAGTGCAATGGTTATTTATGCATTTTCCTCTTATTAGAATGATAGTCAAATATAAAAACCCAATACATCAGTCTTACTGTTCGCATGAATGCTATTGTGGCAGATTCCAACATACCCACTGCCCTCTTTGTATTGTACCCATTGCTATACACAACAATGAATTAAAAACTTCTTTTATTTTGACGAAAGGCCACAATTTTCTTCGCCTTCTCTCAACCATATCATCGTTGTTCGGCACTTCGACAAATTCCATGCCGATGGGCTTCACACCAGTAGCGATGGACACTTCATCGACTCTTCAATTTTGTTCCACAACCAGGGACAATAAGAGTGTTCTTAATTGTTTTCGCGAGTTAATTCATATTCTAATCATCTAATGGAACTATATTAATAACTATGCTATACATGTTGTTTTGATAATACCATTTACTTAAATATGAGAACAATTGCTTGGTTTGCGTAAATATAACTCAAAATGGTTTCCTTAGACCTTTTAGAACTATTGGTAAATGATTTACCTTGAATATAACTAAAATTTATTGCACGTGGTTTTAACCAGAGCTCTTTGGATATCACATACGAAAAGGATGGAGAATCAATGAAGATATGCATGTACTTCCATTTAGCATAAGTCATAGCATTTGATTTTTTTGAAAAACAAATAAGTGGGTATTTTGGAAGACTTTGAGTGAGCATGAAGAAAATTTATGTTTTGATTAACATGCTCAAACCATATTATGGTCTGTGTTTTCGTTCCACGTTACAGCATTGGGCAGTGGTTGGTTGCAGCTCATGATCATGGAAAGGCTGGATTGCCTGGAACCAAATTCCTTTATTATATAAAGAAGTTAACTAGTGCCTATACGACACACAACCATTGCATGTCTCCCGTCTGTCCCATCATGAAAATAAAAGCGATAAGGATCGTCCCACGGAGTGGCATCTCCCGTCTGTTCCTATGTTTTTCTCAATGACTACATAACTTATTTATGGCGTTACTTTTGTGGACGTTATAAGTGTCTTTCTTGGAAAAGAAATTTCCTTCCCTTTTCCTCTTCATTTCTCCTTCCACCTACAGTCCTGATGAATTTTCGAAAGGCCTATAGACCAGATTAGATTTTTCTTTCCGTGATCAATCATCTACCATCTCGCGGTTAGAGAGCTAATCAAACCAGTGGGAGAACAAAAAAAAAAGACACACGCACCGCACATACAGTGCATACTGATCGTCACTCGTCTGGTTGTCCCGCGGCCTAAAGCATGACACATTATGACACAGACCGTGGAAATGTGGGGTTCTACCGTACACTAGCTGCCGCGAATTTCAGCGAAGTATAGCCACACAGACACAGCCTGAGAAAAATCATGCATGATTGAGTACGATGGATCGCTGCACCCGATGGTTACCATAGCGTGCTAATTTGCAGCTTTGTGTCGACATGTGTTTCCATATCTGTACTACGTTTTGTTGGCAGTTCGTGTCACACCCCGTCTCACTTTGTTAAAAATTCCTGCAAATTACAAGCTAAACAGAACTCAAACCAAATCAAATCCAAATTTCGAAATAATAAATTCAAACAAGTGTCAAACCTATGCTTGTGAAGCAACTCGAACTTTTCAATAACGACCTAATCAAGAGAAAATTTCTGTCAGAAAAGAGAATTTTGGAGAATTTTCCAGAATTGTTCAATTCTGGAAGTGCCTCTAAAAATTCAGTTAATGCCATGCAAATCCTGCTGTTCCTCGAATTTTAATTCAAAGTCTGTAGCTCCAAACTGCATCGACCCCAAAGAAAAGTTGGAGCTGTATCTGTTATCTATCATCTCAGAAATTTGGGTGATTTTTGGAGCTTGGGGATTGCATCGTTTAATTCGTGGAAGTGTGCTGGATTTAAATCAGAGAAAATGCGAAAGGGAACCAGGCCCACCGGTCATTCTCTCCGGGCCCTCATTGTCTTCACCGGTTGGCTAGCAGCCGCGGCGCCTCGCCGCGTGGATGCCGACGACCGGCCGTTCCGCGCGCTCGTCTCTCTTCGGCCGCGGACGACGCTCCTTTATAATCCACCCCGCTCCCTTGGCGCAAACCCTAGCCTTTTCGCTCCCTCTCCGCACCGCCACCCTTCTTGCTCGCAATTGCTAGCCGAGCTCGCGCTCCACCTCGCCGTCGCACCGCCGCAGTGAAGCCCCTCCGGGTCTAGCTGCTTCCCGCCCCCCCTCGCCGCCGCACCGCCGCAGTGAAGCCCCTCCGGGTCTAGCTGCTCCCAAATCGTCACCTCACGTGATCCTCGAGCTCGTCATGGCCGCCATTGCGCGCACCCCTGGCTGAGGAACGCGAATCGAGCTCGTCTTCCTTGAGCCCGGCTGCCGGGTCCGCCATCTCATCGTCGAATCCTCCCTCTCTGGTGAGCCCTGTCGTCGATTTGTTGCACCTGAGTGCGCTGCACTCGGTTGCGCTCTTTCCCCACTTGACTCGTCGTCGTTCTGCTACTCTACTCGTCGGAATTGAAGCTTTTCCCCATCGCCGTCGTCGAGTCGTCGCGAGAGCCCTCCGTCGAGCTACGCCTACTCATCACCCTCGTTGTCAACTGTGTCGTCGTCAAGCTTCCCCGAGTTGCCATGAAGCTCTCCGGCCAGATCCGAGCTGCCGACGAGCTCTTCTCCTTCCCCGCGACGTCGCCGAACCTCCGCTGCCTGCCGCACCTCGTCGCCGAGCTTCCTCCGGTCATCGTCGCAAGCTCAGAGTACTCAAGGTGAGCTCGCCGTCGTTTCCCGACCGCCGTTAAGCATTTGGCCCCCGGAAAGCTGCTCCGACGTGCGGCACTGGACCACATGGTCCAGATCGCGTGTGGCCACACGGGATCTCGTGTGGCTGCCTTTGTGGCCTCACGTGTGTCCGCGCCCGTGAGTGGCTAGATCCGTTGTGGCCAGCCCAGATCCAGTGCGGCCCAGATTATGTGGCCCTTTGTGCTGCCATATTTGATTGGTCCGCACCATTTTGAATCTTTTTCGAATTTGTTAATTCCTCAGAAGATAGCAGAAACTTGTAAAATGCACAAATCGAATACACCTCCAAAAAATGTGAGACCAATTTTGTTGGATTCCTTATGCTCAGATCTATCCAGAAAAACTTGTTCTCTGTTGTCTGTAAAAATACGTTTATACATATCTTGTTTAATTTATAATTAATTATATGCTGCTCCATAAATCATGAAATATTGCATGACTGTTAAGCTACTGCAATCACACTTACAGAACTTTTTTCTACTTTCATATCCTGCTTCAGTGTTTACGTATGATTTAAATCGTGCTTTGCATTCTTCAAATTATTATAAATAATCCAGAAGGAAATAAATCGTCAAACTTCACAGTAAATTACTTTCAGTGGTGTTTATCCTTAGAAAAATGCCACTGGACTGAATATATGATTCCAAGTATCTGTTTTAATGAAGGAAATACTTCGGATGAAAGAAAGTTAATAAAGTTAATCCATTTAAATCTTTGATAAATCTCTTCCTGAATACAGTGTATACGACTATCCAGTTAAGTACTTAAATCAGTTATGCATCATATTAATACTGCATCTAACTTGCACTTATTCCTTGTCATGACGTATACTGACAGAGACAACTCCGGAGCCTCTAGACTTTTATATGCCGGAGGAGGAGGCACCGCAGGAGGAGGAGCAGCAGAGTGACACGCCTGACCTCGCTAGCTTAGCTCCTGAGCCAAGCAAGCCCCGGTGCATGCCTACCTGTTATAGTATTTTGTTTATCACTTTATTGGGGCTAGTAATTGTTTGTGCATTAGGTTTATTAGGAGTTGATGTAACACCATAGAATTGCATTAGGATTCCCTTCCTATCCTACCTTGGGTCCTATTTTTTGTAGCAGTTGGTTATAGGTTATCGTTAGAATCTGTTAGGCGTAGTGGCTAGCAAACGGTAGAAGATGAGTGGTAGGTCCCACTAGCATTTTTAGGAATCACCCTGGATTGCACTAGCAGAATTTTAGGATTTGATATAGACCGGACGGGGATTTGTTTGTGTAGGATAGATGGAGGAGGCTGGGCCTTCATGGTGTTAGCCCCTGAGCAAGTTCGAACGTACTGATCACATGCTAGTGTTTTATGGGCCTAGTAAACCGATATAGCCTGTGTCGCCCTAGTGTGCGGGAATAGCAGGCTCTTTCTATCGTAGCATTTGGAAGAGAATTGATGCCTCCCAATCGGGACATACGTCTGAGACGGGGCCGTGCGGGAGGGTCGCTCTCATGAGGAGTCGGATTCAGCGAGCTCTAGGGGGACCAGTGCGAAAGGTTGCCGCATACGGCTTTTGCGCGTGTGCGTCGTGTGGTTATGTTTGCTCCTGCAGGATGTACATCGATGCCGCCGCTCTCGAATATGAGCACTNTGTACTTATTTATTTACTGTTGCTCTACTGATATGATGTATTGTTTATATCTGTTTTAGTCTAAGTGCACTGTACTATTGGTTACGTACTTAAATTAAAAATTAAAACTTGAAAGTAAGGATCCAGTAATTAGTACGGGTTTATGCGCATGTGTCAGCTTATCTTTTAAGTCTTGCTGAGTATTAGTTGCTCAGGGTTTGGCTCTATGATGTTTTGTGCAGGTAGTACCTTTGTTCCTGACTCGTCTGGTGGAGTTGGTCAGTGGGACGGACAGCCTCCTGAGGGCTGCACGGTTCACTGGGAGCTGGATGAATGATCTTCAGCTAAGTTCGCATCATCAGATTTGTGATGTGGATTCGTGTGTCGTGAGCGTGTGATCTATTTGTACCGTCGTCGTTTGGACTTGGACTTCATTTCGTTGTTGGACTTCCGCTGTGCTACTCGACGTTTTAATCGGATTAATGTAATAACTTAAAGACTTAATTTGTGCCCTTTATGTGATATACTGTTGTGTCTGTTCATCAGCACGTACCGACTCGATCCTGCGAATAGCAGTAACGCTACAGTTCGGATATTTCTAGGTTCTCATCGTCCTCCGTTCACTGTCAGTGACCTGAGGCTAACCAATTACCACTGTTAAACCTCCGCAGGCATAGCAAGGGATTCTACAACTACGAGAAAGGGGCAAGGTGGCATGACGGCCCTCGGCTGGGCGGCGAGGGACGCCACTGGTGTCCTATCCCATTTCAGCTTCTCGACAAGGTACGAATGTACATGCTTTAGGGGGCTGCTTATATGTCTTCTCATTATCATTTTGCATGAAAATGGAATATGTAAACATCACTTTATGTCAATTATCTTTGATACATAATATTTGGCACAACAGTCACAGATTGGATCGCAATTCCAGGGTTCAGGGAGACGATAATGTCACTATTAAGGTCCTCTTCTGTGGGATCTGTCACAAAGACCTCCATGTCATGAAGGACGACTGGCGCCACACCATCTACCCTGTTGTTCCCGGGTAAACCGATTCTATATATGCCACCTAAAACCTCCATACATTGCAAATTGTTTAATGCTGTGGTACGTAAAACAAATAATGTGATGAAGCAATGGCGTCTCCGCACAGGCACGAGATCGTCGGCATCGTAACAAGCATCAGCGGCGGCATCCTAAAGTCAGGCGACACGGTGGACGTGGCCTACGTGGATTCGTGTCGACGCGCCTGCGAGTGCTGCGGGAATGGTTGCGACATGCAACGGCGTCGACCGTCGGCACAGCGGCGTCACCACCTGCAACGGCGCCTCCGGCAATCGACGCCGTCGTCATGGACGAGCGCTACATGGTCCGCGTCCCGGCCAGCCTGACGCCGCTTCTCCACGCCTGCGTCACGGTGTGCAGCGCCACGGCCTGAACGTTCACGGGAAGCGCCTCGGCGTCATGGGGCTCGGCGGCCTCAGCCACGTCGCCGTTAAGTTCGGCAGGTCGCTCAGGATGATGGTCACCGTCGTCCCCCGGCAAGCGTCGGGAGGCACTCGAGCTCCTCGGCGCCAACGAGTTCATGGTCAGTAGCGACGCCGAGAAGATGAAGGTGTGTGCTGTGCTTAGCATAACGATTTTTTTTTTTTGACGCAAACTCGTCACAAAATCTTGACATCTGCATCTAATAAAGTGGCCGCGGTGCATTCGCCGTGATTGCGTAGGCATCGATGGGCACGATGGACGGCATCATCAACACAGTGTCGGCGTGGCACCCGATCACGCCGCTCCTGGCATTGCTCAAGCCAATGGGGCAGATCGTGTCGCTGGGCGCGACGAGCAGGCGGCTTGG
>LAPY01001955.1:40811-58626 GCA_000970635.1 Eragrostis tef | reverse complement strand
TAGTTCCTCTAGGATAGTTGTAAGCGCGGTGCTTAGAACTATACCTATGCACGATTAGCGCTTGTCTTTACGGAGGACGGTAGCCCCACGTGTGACACGCGTGACCAGGCCTTTGCAATCCGCCACGTTCAAAGGCAATCTAACCAGGTTTTCAATAGCGGTTAGATCCCGAGGGGAACCTACAGTATTAGGGTTCAGTACCAACCTTGGCATAGTAACCATGCTCCGAAACAATATGACTGAGTGTGCATGACCTTGCTAATGTATGTAAACTTATAGAATTAATTGCTAGAAGTAAATAGATGTAAGATTAACACATAGGAATCTTAGTCTCTATCTCATTGTTTTCTCAACATAACTTCTATTTTCTCTTTATTTCCTTGCTATTTTCTCTTTATTTCCTTGCTATTTTCTCTTTATTTTCTTGGATTATATGATGAGTGCCACCTATATATCATGTACCTCTTTTATCCCCGTGTAAAGTGAAGCATTGTTATTTCATACCGTATGTATTTACTTTGTTAACATTCAACTTCCTACCGCTCTACCTTGCGGAAATATAAATACGATAACCCTGGAATACTCCAAAGTGAAATGCTACAATAGTGTTCTGTGCGCTTGCGGAATTAATTAAACATTAATAACACGTATAATCACTGCCAACAGAGACGAGGAAGATGGTTACAACATGATAAGGATTGCTCGAGTTGTGGTGCGATGCAGCGGATCCAGTGCTAGAACATGGTAGATGTCACAACCTTCATAGTATATTCCGTCGATTAGATAGTCCACATAACGGATCATCTAGTGTGCGTAGATAGTCTCCCATATACTATGTAGGTCACTAGTTGAGAGCCCCGCGTTGCCGCGGGTATTGATGATATCATTGAGTGATATAAGATGAAATTAAGCATTCAGTTAACACTATTAGTGGAAATCTTCTTTTAACAGGCGCTACATCACTTTGAGGCATAGGAAAAAATTGTGAATCTGAAACATGTTGCAATGACTGGTGATATAAGACTTTCTTATTCACTTGTTTTTTTTCATGCAAATCAACTAAAAAAAATCAACAGCAACATTTCATTCGAACACATGCAACAAAATTAATAACGTGGAACTAAACTTCGAACATGAGTAAGATTAATAAAGTAGAATTGAACATTGAAGAAACAAATATGACTGTAGACTCCATTAACCGATACGAAATCCACTATAGAAAAGTATTTACATATGCAAAACATTAGCCACGGTAACATTGAACTCCCATTGGAGAAATAAAGTTTGGTACACAAAGATGTCACTTGAATATATTTAAGACAGCAGGGAGCAATAGACAGACCGGAAATTTGTCTTGTTCACAAAGTGTAGTTCCTGCGCACTGGTCACTTCATGAAATCCAAAAACTGATGGACACTTCATAGAGAACATACCGATCACATATCTGCAGCAAACCACTTTGAGTCTGTGACGTTGGCAACAGTGCTTTCATCTTGCGCTAAAACATCTCACATGTTTTTGCTATTTGGATAAGGTATGTGGTGCATACCTTGATAATACATAAGCAGATGAGATAATAAGAACATTATGTAATCTTGCAACGGTCCATAGCAGCCTGCAAACAACAAATGCATAGGTATCATGTTAGGCTATACAAAATCAAGATGAAAAGGACTATAGAACAACAAAAAAGAAGCATGAGGGCAACAAAGCTTACTCCATGGTAATATTACCTAAGATAAATCACTAAAAATCTCTTTGTAGACAACATTGTGAGTACAGTTAGCATACTCAGCAGGGCTGTTCTCAATCAAAACACGCAGACCATCAGGCGACGTTACCCGTGAGAAAGCGACGTACAGTTGACCATGGGACAAAACTGGACTTGGGAGGTAGACACCAACTCTGTCCAGCGTTTGGCGTTGGCTTTTGTTTATAGTCATGGCATATGAAACTCGAACTGAAACTGACGACGCTTTATTTTAAAAGGCCATCTCTTATCAACAGATGTAGTCACTATCCTAGGTATATATGCTTTGCTCCCTATAGCTTTTCCTGTTATAATTACTCCTTCAATTACACGGCGAGTCAGCTGGGTTACAATGAGCCTTGTTCCATTGCAAAGACCCTTTGATGGATTTAGATTACGCAACAACATTATCGGAACTCCCACTTTTAGCTTGAGCTGATGGTCTGGCAGTCCACTTACTTGTATTGTGTTAAGAAACTCCGTCGGATAAAGTGCCTCAAGTGTGGCACGATTAGCAGTGTCGTCATCAATCGTATCAAAGCTATAATAAGTCATTTCCTCAGTTTCTAGATGAGATATCATCTGCGAATTGATTTGGGCAGCTATCTCATTAGTTGGTGCTAGAATTGCTCGCTTGCATAAGTATGCGGCCTGATCTGCTATGTCTGAACCATCGTACACAAAGGCGACCAGTCCTTCAATATTTCTTGATTCAGCAGACAAAAGTAGGTATTCTGGAATTTTGACCCAGCTAGTGTCATCTTGACTTGTAGGACAGGACTCAGGGACGGTTCCCTCTCCAATATTAAGCAACCAATCTGCAAACGTCTGAAGGAGTTCTCGCTGAACCTCAGACAACGACGGTGACCGGAGCCTCATATTTTCTGTCAGCTCCATAACAGTACAGTAAGACCACAAACGGGATCGTGTAATTGATGCACCTAATATTTCTCTCCTTTTTGCATTGGGTAGCACTGGTAGTGTTTGCCTAAAATCTCCTCCAAGCTCAACTGTGATGCCTCCAAACTGTTTATCAGCATTAGATGGATGCACCGATGCTAAAATGTCTCTCAATGTCCGATCCAATGCCTCAAAGCAGTGTCGATGATTAACAGGTGCCTCATCCCATATGACTAAAGATGTATTCTGAACCAATTCAGCTAGATGAGTATTCTTTTTGATGGCACAAACAGAGTGTTCTTCTATGTTCAGTGGTATTCTAAAGCGTCAATGTGGTGTACGACCACCAGGGAGCAAGAGGGCTGCTATACCAGAAGATGCAACTGCCAAAGCAATCTTTCCCTGTGATCTGACATTATTAAGCAAGGCATTCCAAAGGAATGTTTTTCCAGTACCACCATAACCATAGACAAAGAATGTCTGGCCAATGTGATCTTGAACTGATTTCATGATAGCATCATAGATGTGTTTTTGGTTCAGATTCAGCTGGCCAAGCTGTTCTACTGCCTCCAATGAAATCTTTTCTAAATCATACATTTTCTAAATCATACATTTTCTCATCTAGCTCACAGTAGGTTGGGGCAACTTGAAATGAGCTAAATTGTACCCATAATTTTGTAGCAGCCTATCTATTTCAGTAAGCACATAAGATTTGACATGACAATCAAGGGATGTTGTAGCATGAATATTTGCAGAAGATTTAGTTTGGTATGCAAAGTCATGGCCCATAATAGAAGCATGCTTTTCAAACAAAGCACAGGGATTACCAACTTCAGAAAAAAGGAGGAGTGTCACAAATAACTCACGTAATTGGTAGGGCATAGCCCAATGAGCTGCATCTCATTGCAAAGGACCACTCTTTATCATCGCCTAAAAGTCCCAAAGCTTGACATGCAGCTTGAAATGTTGGATATTTATGGCCTTCAACAGTTCGTATATCTGAATAAGATTTTGCACCTTTGACAATATGCAGCAGCATACGAAGGTAGAAAGAATCCCCTTGGTTAGGACCAACATGTGCCACCCTTCCAATTCTTCTTTGATTGCCCCGACGGTCATCCCAATACTTTCCATCTCCATGCCACGTGAAGTGTTCAGGGAACTCAGCATATGTAAATTTGTCGGCACCAGGAATAGATTTGTTTGCTTCAAACCATTCAGTGAGCTTGGTGACCTTATTTTGTGGGTTCTCCAATACTTGTTCTAAATTATCATCCTCATTATAGACAATACAATTATCAAATGGTAAGTGGCAAGGAAGCCGCTCAACAGATGGATCAGAATAGTGGATTTCAAACTCGAGCAAACGCCAAGCTGCATCATTAGGAGTCACGCACCTGCATTCCAGATAATCGCGTATCTCATCGACCACTTGATTGGAAGCTTGAGTAGATGATCTTCTTTGTTGAAGGCCAACCTTTGCACAATCAAATCCCTTGCAAAAATAATTGAACAAATACTTTTCCATGCCATCTCGATTAACCCTTTCCACATTGATGTGTGCTTGATACTTCACACATAAGTCGACATTGTGAGGGACAACAAACCGATTATCAACATCAATCCCATTTTTATTTGTAGTTAGGCCATTGTTTGGTCAAGCATACTGATTCGACAACATTGTTGTTCTGTCACAGTATTCTTTCGGATAGTACTTTGAGCATTGGCCATCAACCATGCAGGAGCATGATTTATTTGCATCCCCACAAGGGCCATGAATCATAAATGATGAGACAGCCTCAAAACCAATAGGATCAACAGAAGGATCTGGAAGTTGTGCTGATATTATTCTATCAATTTCTTCGGCTGTCAATGGACTGCTCTTATCTAACCACAATATGAGATGGACATGAGGGAGGCCACGTTTCTGGAACTCAACCGTGTAAACCACTGCAGAAAGTATAAAAGAAATGAGGACAGAGATGTTAAAGGTTATAGAAAAACAGATGTGAGATGTTAACAAAAAGTAGAAAAGCACCTGCAAGTACTGGACCGAAGAATTTTTCTTTCACAATGTCATCCATGAAGATGTCTAGTTTCATATGGAAGACACAATCAACAATGTCAGCTCTATCGGTTGGATGTTGGTTTGGGATTCGCGCCAATGCCTCAGTCACTTCTGACCATAAAGGGTTTGATGTAAAAGTGATGAACAAATCGGGACACCCATATTTTCCACAAAGAGCAACACAATCAAGGTAATTCTGATACAAATATCGAGGGCTTCGAACATGAGAAGAAGGCAATATCATTGGTTGCCCAGCTTCAGATCCTTTAGTGATGCCATTGGCAACGCTTTGACGGAGTTCTTTATGAGAAGCTGCTCTATACTTCTTTTGGAATGACTTTGTTCTATAGTGGCTCAGCCTAGATTCCTCCATGCAACAGTATAAATCAATGATGTATGCTTGTGTGGCTCTCTTACAGCGCAGTGGAGTGTTGAAGTCATCAGCTCTATCATGAAGTCTATAGCAAAAAACCTCCAGCATAGTAGCGTTCTTTCGCTTAATCCTCTCGGATGCAGGATTCTGTTGATACTCAATGTTCTCATGGTATCCGTCTTCACCATATGGGAATAGGATTGGATATTGCATCGCCATAAATTTGCAGTGGCTTTCTTCAACCCTACGTAGGTTACCTGCTTGATCTTCCACAAGCAAGTCACGGTGACCATCACTTGTACCCAAATCATCAACAACCAATCCTACAACTTCAGATGCCACTGGCGCGCTAAAGATATCACCATGTTTGTCAGGAGAGCCAAATAATCTTATATAGTACCGATCATTAGCATTTTCAGAAAGCCTATCACGGGCTGACCTAAATAACTGAACAATAGGATTATGGGCATTGAACATCTGTATCAGAGCAGCAACAATGTCTTCATTAGGCTTGAAGGAACTATTTCGGAAAGTACCAACCTGCACTCTATTCTTTAGTTCATTCTCAGTATAAAATATATATAACTGAGCATACTCAGGGCGCCGGCCTTCTTTGGGCAAAAGCGAGCCAATGCGGTGACAGAGCTGCCCGCTTATCTTGAAGATATATGGCCCCCGACCATCATTGACAGAATCAATTACATTGTCACCCATGGACGTGAAGGCAAACATGGAGTTGTAATACCTTATATTCTCAAAGAAGTGAGCTGACATTCCCCTGTTGGCTCCGGTGAGTAGACTGTACAAAGGTTCTGGAGGCGGCTTGTATGGAGGTAATATAACCTTTCCTTCTCTGCAACACTTAGTATATTTTGGTGTAGTAGTGTGGCGGCGCCGATCAATGCGCTCTTCGTACCAAAATAACGCGCCACAATATTGACAGACGCAGCTTGGCGGACCAAGATTTAGTGGAGAGAAGATAGTACCTAGTTGTAGAGGAAAAGAACGACTGATTTCAGACATGTTTAGACCATATGTAGAAGGCAAAAATAATATCATCAAAAGCTGTAGTAAGTAATTTGACAGCAGAAATCACCGGTATTCAGTTGTCGAGTACTGAGGTCCAATGTACAACAGATCCGAGAGTATTGTTGACGATGTACAACAAATCCGAGAGTATTTCATGACCATGTACAACAAATCCGAGAGTATTCAATGACCATGTACAACAGATCCGAGAGCATTGATTATCGAGTCTCATCACATAATCCTCTGCAAAAGTCTGTGTTTATCATTGCGTCAATGATAATAAGAAAAAAAAACTTAATAAGAGAGTAGGTAAGGAGGCATAGAGAAAAACTCACGTCTATGACCATTTGAAGAAACTGGTACGGTCGAAGAAGGTAGGCACCCATCTTCATCTACAAATAACAGTAAGTAGTAGGTGTCAGTTTTTTTTTTTCCCTACAGAAGCAAGCAATGAATGGGTATGTTCAGAGTCATCTTCCTTCACCTCTAGAGCATGATGGCTGATTCAACCGGCGAGATAATCTTCTTGAAGTCTGTAACCCGTAGGGTTTATGTTTTCTACAGAATTGTAGAGAGGATGCACCATCAGGTTGGGACACATCTGATCAAGAGGAAAACAACAGCATAAGTGACAATGCAACGGATGGAAAAAAGAGGACAAAATTGAGGCCGTTTTTTCCCACATCGAGCAAGGGGCAACAATAATAATCTGTGAGCATGACGGGAAAATAAGTAGCTAATTTACCATAGGTACCTTCAGTATTCTGTGAGCATGATGGTGCTTCCAACTCAAGAGATTGTTGTGCTGAAAGCTCTAACATACATGATCTAAGTCTTTTCGGGGATCCAACAGAAAGCATACCATTCGATGGAACAGATGACCTAGAAGAAGCTGAAGCTTCACCTGCACACCATACCACTAAGCTAGTAAGGACTTGGTTGATATGCATAGGGAACTTAGCTGTGTATATATGTAGATCAGATTTACCTCCATCTGGTGAGCATGAAAGCACACTCAACCGGTGCGACAATGTTTCTGAATCCTCTAACACTGCATTTGGATGTTAGAATTGAGGGCCAGAATTCGGAATTGGTATTCGTTGGCCTCAATGCCGGCGTTTGGATGTCAATGGAATTCACTGGCGGAAATAAGATCGAATGCCGAAGCGTTTTCTCCGTGCCCGCGTATCACTTCACTCAATTCCGAGCCTCCGCGCTGCGTATTGGGGGGAAATCACTCCGCGCTCCTCCCCCGCAGAGTGCCTCCCTCCCCTGCTCTCCTCCCATCTCTTGTGCCGGCCAGCAGAGAAGAGAAGGGGAGGAGGCGACTGCGACGCTCGGCGGCAGCTTGGCGGCGCAGGTGAGTGGACCTTCCCCGTTATTCTCCCCCAACGAATCGAGCGTCTCTCCCTTCCTCCCTCTCCGCAAGACCAACTCGCCCCATCTCTTCCCCTTCTCAATCGGCCATGAATGAGGCAAGCTCCTCCACGAGCAGGCCATGGAGGGCTTCTCCCTCATCCCCTTCACTTGAATCCTCCAGATCTGACCTTTCCTCAACCCATGCCTAGAAAATTTCTGTTATGCACCAACTGAGTTGTTCGATCTGTTTCTGTTTTTTTTTTTCAGGGTAGCACAAGAAGGCCGACCAACTGAAGGCTGTTGCTCATAATTCTCCTGTTTTTATTTTTGCAAGTGATATGTGTGATGTACAGACCGGCAACATTGTTACTTTGTGATGCAATTGTGTGATGCCTTACCTTTTGCAAGGGGAGGGCTTCCTGTAATCCTGTTATGGACTGAACTTCTGATTTCTCTTTTTCTTTTTGCTTGATTCTCTTGTTGCCATTTGTAAAAGACACGGAAAATATTGCTGTTGTTATCACAAAATTTTGCTGTTGTTATCACATGGAAAATATACGTCGGGGTCCACCATTATTTTCAAACAATTTGCTGTTGTTATCACAAATTTTTTGAAATAGTGCTGCTATTATTACCTTTTTCAACAATATTCTCTAGATTTCCAAAAATATTTAAAGTGATATGTATATACATACTTTCAAATATATGCACTAGTTGTTGGGAAAAAAATTTATACATGTACATGTTCTATAGTGCTCAAATCTTTCAACATTTCACAATTCAACCATTTGTACATCCAAACAGGAATTGGAATTGGGTGCTACCTACTAATTCCAACTACCAATTACATGAACACCCAAACAACAGAATTGGCATTGCAAGCCATTTCCAATACAGCTCGGCTTTTGTATTCATGTCCAATTCAATTCCTTCTCTTGAATATCGACATCCAAACGAAGCCTAACATATATGGCCTACGCTTTTTTCGGGATCGATGAACAGGCGTACTATTTGGCTGCTGCAAATCTGAGGAAGGAGTGGAACGCCAGTATCAGCAACCATGTGATGGATGACAGCAGCAAAATAATCGTGAACGGTACGATGAAAGAGGGGGGAAATCAAGCATGTTGGAGATGGTACATACCATCAGAGAGAACAGATAGCCGACGGCGTACAGAACGGGTAGAACTAAAACTGAAATTCACAGGGAAGTCTCCATCATAGTTGGACTGCATTCCATCCTGCACACTGTTATTAGATGGAGTAGCCTCTGCAAATAACACGTGGGAAGGAAAAATTAGCATCCAAAACACATATTCCTGAATCGAACAATAAGCAAGAGATGTTTCGCTTTACCTGAGCACACTGGAACAGGCTGCCTGCGTTTACGACGGCCATTAGGCGATGTTGTCCTAGAAGATGCAAGCATGATCTGTATCCTGTTTGAAGCTACAGCTGTGAGGATGAAAAGGATCTCTAAGTATCTAAAAGGTGATCATTATTTCAACTTGACACGGAAGAATGCACCTGCCCCTAGGGAAAAAAACGGAACTCGATCACAATAAAAACATAGTGAAGGCTGAAACGACTATCAGAGAGGCCACCAGTGGAACGGCAAGAAAACTATTGGGAACCTGACCTCTCACAGGATGGACTGTCGTACGATTAGTAGTTGTTCGAAGCAGTCAAAGGAAATGGAAGCATCAATTAAATGGCACGATTGTGGATTTCCACCGGAATCAAACAGCACGCAGTATTTCGGGAGTTATGTATGTTCAACTTTAAAATGGTCACACACTAACTGGGTTCGCCGGGGAAAAAAAATGGAAAAGAGAGAGACCATAAAGGCTCAACAGGCAGTGGTTCAGCGTACACCAAAACTTTAAAATAGTCCCGCACTACAATTAGCCAATGTCCAGAAGAAAGGGAGATGCGGCACAATAAGACGTCAAACCTTAAGGAAGAGAAGATCGTCAAAGAGAGGCAGAGCAAGCCCACAGAACGCACCTGCAAACCAGAGAAGAGGAGCTGGCTCCTTGGCTCTGTTTACTAATGGCAGCAAGCAATATCAAGCATGCGGTGAACCCTTAGACTTGGAGAAGAGTGACCAGCTGCATCTAGAAGTATAGAGTCAGTAGCGGCAATGGCGACATGGGTGGTGCTGTGAACAAAATCTGCAAATAATAGGTCTAGAAAAAACCCTGAAAAACAATAGGAAACTATGTAAAAGAAATTTCGTATTCATAAAAAGATTCATAACTCTTTGATATCAGAATGAAGTGTAGCTATGTTTGATCTTAAATAACTAACGATGCATCGTCCAAAACAGGCCGGTAAGCAAATAATAGGTCTAGAAAAAACCCTGAAAAACAATAGGAAACTATATAAAAGAATTTTCGTATTCATCAAAAAATTCATAACTCTTTGATATCAGAATGAAGCGTAGCTATGTTTGATCTTAAATAGCTAACGATGTATCGTCCAAAACAGACAGGTAATTAGAGCTGTAGCATTAAGAATCATTTAAACAACTAATTCCGTAACGTGCAAGAGAAACAAATAATCAAAGAATCCATGGTTTCTTCTGATTCTTGATGACTGATCGAGCAATTAAAGTAATCAACTCTGGTAGGAAAACGGCTGAATATGGGAGGGAATTACCACCACAGCTCATCAGAGAGGGCGCTGGGAGGGATGTAGCTTGGAGCCTTCGGCAGCACGTCCTGGGCGAAGCACCGAGAGCAGGGCCACAGCGGCTCGACAGGAAGGCCGCTGGCGGGGGAGTTGCTCTGATTAGCAGAATCGTTGGGGAGGGGCACCGCGCACGAAGGAGACTCAATCCGGACGCCCGGCAGGCCCGCGTCAGGTGGAAGCGCCACTGTTGGGAGATCGAGAGGATCCCCCCGCGGATCGGGGGGCTGCGTGCACGGGAGAGGACTGGAGCAGGGGGGATCGACCCAATTTAGAGGCTGGGAAGGCCGGCAGGCAGGGGAGCGGGGCGGCGGGGCGATGGTCAGGCAGCGCGCGGCGGCGCGGCAAGGGGGCGACGGCGGCTGGGTCGGGGAGGCGACGATGGATAAGCGTGGCGGAGAGGAAAAGGCTCGGCAGGAACGGCTGCGATTGCACGCGCGCGACCGTGAATGAACGGCGAGGATCGAATGAGGGCGTTAGCAACAGTAAAACAGTGATAGGAACAGTTAACTGACGGGAGGATCTAAGGATTTAATATGATTACTTTCACACTATGGGAGAATCTGATGGTCTGGTGTACCCTTCCTAGCTCCCGGTGCGGAGTGGCAGCAAACGAGGCGTGCACAACATTGGGCGTGGGTGAATTGATTTGACCTGGTGAGTTGCTCAGTGGTCAACGCACTATCTAGCGAGTATAACTATATTTAGGGGGTGTTCGTTTCCTTTAGGACTAAACTTTAGATCGGAGAATCTTGCTATTTAAGGGTATTAGATAAAGCCTAATTACAAAACTAATTGCAGAACCCTGGGACTAAATCACGAGACGAATCTAATGAGGGTAATTAAGTCGTGATTAGACGATAGTTACTGTAGCATCACTGTAGCAAAACATAGATTAATTAGGCTCATTGGATAGATCTCGAAAATTAGCGCTCATATGCAAAAAGGTTTTGTAATTAAACTTTATTTAATACTCTTAATTAGCAAGATTCTCTGGACTAAACTTTAGTTTAATTAGATAAAGTCTAATTACAAAACTAATTGCAGAACCCTAGGACTAAATCACGAGACGAATCTAATGAGGGTAATTAAGTCGTGATTAGACGATAGTTACTGTAGCATCACTGTAGCAAAACATAGATTAATTAGGCTCATTGGATAGATCTCGAAAATTAGCGCTCATATGCAAAAAGGTTTTGTAATTAAACTTTATTTAATACTCTTAATTAGCAAGATTCTCTGGACTAAACTTTAGTTTAGGAGGAAACGAACACCCCCTTAACAATGGATGTTTCTTCCTTGCAAAACGGAAAACAACGGATCTTTCGGTGAGTATAAACACATTAATTGTCCGGTGAGTATCAACTCCACAAACTCTACGAGGCAACCTCTCGTGAATACTTCTAGATTGGACCAATCACTGCCCCATGAGAGCGCCTCTCTAAAATCTATATCTTAATTATTATATCTGGAGAAACGGCATCTGATATCGCCTGACTTGCTGTCTTTTACTGCAAGCGCGTGCAGTAAAGCTATCTACCGTCCGATATATCCTACGGTTCTCCTGCCTCCTCCTCTTTCTTCCCCATCTCGTCCTCTCCGATAGCAGCGGCAGCAGCACCCTTTAGGCGGCAAGCAACAAGAAGTGGACAACGCCGGGCTGCCAGCCCAGATGTGCGGGGCAACAGCAGGGGCGCATCTCCGAAGAGGCCGGCGTAGACGCATACGCGAGCCGTGCCAGAGCGTGTCTCGCAATCATCATCATGGCAAGGCCCGGCGATGGCAACGAGAGAGGCCAGCCCCGGCCGCCGAGACGACGAAGTCACACCCCATTCGTCGCGGCGAGGAAACCAGACCCGTCCCTTAGTTTGCTTGCATCCGGCGTCAAGCCACGCTGCCACGCCCCAGGCAGTACTTGCCGCGCGCTGTAGCGACGAGATATCAAGTCGTAGCCGCCTCTTCCCCAGCCCGTAGCTGGCGAGAGCAGCAGATCGCCGCAAAGCTTCGATTTTTGGTGGAATCGTGGAGCAGCACGCATCTTGCTTGTAGTTGTAACATTACGAATCGCAGGAGAGAGAAAAGAGAGAAACAGCTGGCAGAGAGAGACGATGAACAGGCCATAAGAACGGGAGCGAGGCGTTACTGACCTTTTGCTGCTGCCGCCTAAAGGGTGGCCACGCTGCTGCTGCCGCTGCTATCGGAGGAGGACTAGATGGGGAAAAAAGAGAGGAGGCAGGAGCACCGTAGGATATATCGGACGGTAGATAGCCTTACTGCACGCGCTTGCAGTAAAAGGCAGCAAGTCAGGCGATCCGCGCCCATCTGATAGGCACCAGTGAGGTTCTCTAAAGCTAGGATCATTGCCCACACTGCTGCATCCACAAACTACAAACCATACTAATTATGTAGTAGTACTACAAGTAATCTATACACTCCATGCCATTTTATTCGTTTGACATGAGCTGTCACAAATTAGAAAGCTTCTCTTCCGGAGTTCCCTCACGTCTGGGTCCCAATCCGTTTTTTTCTCCTGTACTTTCTAAATTGTTATTTAATATACAGGGAAAATCCTCCACTCATATATGTTTGACCAAAAATAATTAACATCTTCAAGTTAGGTTTTCAGTGAACTCAACTGCAGTAAGTCCTGTTTCAAAAAAAAAAACTGCAGTAAGTCCTACTCCTGGAACTGGCTTAATTAATTGCTAAATTTGTAATGTTTATTGGAAATATGAAAATCAACTTACTTAGCAGTGGATTCTACAAAAACACTGAAGTGAAACAGCGCGAGCGACTTTGTGCTTCGAGAATTAGGAGGTGTTTGTTTCACACGGCTAAAATTTTAGCCCTGTCACATCAAAGAGAATCTTGTCATTCAAATATAGTCTAATTACAAAATCTTTTTATGGATGAGGGCTAATTTACGAGACAAATCTAATGAGTCTAAATTAATCTATGTTTTGCTACAGTGATGCTACAGTACCATCTTCTAATTACGGCTTAATTACCCTTTTTAGATTCGTC
Organism: Eragrostis tef; assembly: GCA_000970635.1. NCBI lineage: Eukaryota > Viridiplantae > Streptophyta > Magnoliopsida > Poales > Poaceae > Eragrostis > Eragrostis tef. Next base: position 45,432 of record LAPY01001955.1, on the reverse strand, counting down.
TCGCGAAGTAGCACAAGGTTCTGCAGTTAGTTTTATAATTAGACTTTATTTAGTACCCTTAAATGACAAGATTTTAAAAGAAAAAAATTTTAGCCAAAGAAACGAACACCCCCAGTACTCTACGCCCCTTCAAAGTACTTTAATAGGATATCCTCTTCTTCTTCATCCAGTTCGTTTACCTTCTTCCACCTCCTCCGTCGGCGGGAAAGGTCCATGAACAATATCTTCTGTGTCATGGAGAATGGAGATGATGTACTCGATATCGGGCCTTTCATGCCTGTCATGCTTCAAGCATTGCAACGCTAGCTCGATGCATTTTTTCACTTGTTGGCAATATCGTTCCACTGACGTCCCCTCCGATGTTGACTTTTCCCTGTTCCTCCAGTTTCCAATTACCTGCAACGTAAGAAAGCCAGAATGATGGAACACAAATTATCATGGCAATTGCATTGGTAGAAGAGATGGTTATCAATATTTGCACAACAAATATTTTTAACTTTTTCTTACTAGTTCTACAAACTCTTGGGGAGGCATTTCGCCCAGTTTGAGATAGGCACCATTTCCTGCTATTATCTCGATGATTATGGTGCCCAAGCTATAGATGTCGAACTTGTCTGATATTACTTGGAAGCCTATGTATTCTGGTGGTAGGCGTCTTGTTGCTCTGCATATCATCAGAAGTGTCAAACAATCCGTTGACACAGAGCATAAATAGTTTAATCGTTGAAAAAAGAACAAGTTAGGAGTTTTTGGCTCACGCATTTCCCATGATAGCTCTTATGACTCGGCAACTCTCTGCGTCAATTAGGGCATATTGCTCGAAACCTCTCGGCAATCCAACATCTATTTTTGGCTCCATGTTCTCGTCAAGAAAAACGTTGCTAGGTTTTAGGCCCAGATGGTAAATGGGACGTTCCATTCCCTTGTGAAGGTACTTCAAACCCTCACAAATCCCTTTGATTATTTTATAGCGTGTGCACCAATCGAGTCCGTGAGTTTCATCTGTAGAGCTCAGATTATGTATTAAAATTTCCCAAAATTCAAGAAAAAGAAATATGTTATAGATTTTATATTGTGGTGTAATACCTGAAATATGTGTTTCAAGGCTTCCATTTTGCATATATTTGAAGCAGAGCATCTTTTTTTTTGTTTTCAGCAAGAATTAGTCTTCCTTTGTGCTCGATAAGTTCTCTTCCCCATTCATTGCAGTAGCCAACTAACTGCATAGTATTTTGATGTTCGACGCTCAGAAGGAAGTCAACCTTGCTCTGGAACAGCTCATCATCACAGAGTTCAGGAATGTCAAGGAGCATCTTTACTGCAATGACTTTTCCATCTTCGTAAATACCCTGCGAAACTTCACTTTTAATAAAGTGGTTTTTTTTGTCAACTTCAGGTTCGTAAGGCTGTTCGGAAATTTAAGTTCCGTCTAACCTTGAAAACTTTGCCGAACCCACCGCAACCAAGTACTCGTTCTTCAGAGAAACCACCAGTTATATCTTGTAGTGTTTTTAGTGATATATTCTTAATGTCTGATGTATGAAACACTGAATTGCGAATGTTACACCATCCTTCCCACTGTTCTGTTGGCCTCTGTCCAAATGCTTCATATTCTTTGCTATCCGAAAGATATTGTTCAATGCCCGATTCTTCATAAAAAATATTCGAAATTCAATGAGCCATCAAAATGGATAGAACAGAACATCAGACTTTCTTCAAATAGGGCACGACAAGTTACAGCAATATTAAAATAGTTCTTGTCACAGAAAATGGATATTATAAACAGATAATATAGCACAAATACCAATCTAACAACCAAAACTATATATACAACAAATCATTACCGCCTATCAAAACATGGAACCTCATATCCTCCTCCATCACCTCCATTATCTGCTAGGCCGTCCCATCTCATGGAGAAGGATTAAATGTGGGAAATGTTTATTTGGAGGATAATCGGAGTGATAGGTGATGGTGTAATTTAAGGATACATACACCATGTTGCATATCCCAAAACATTTGATGGTGCACAACGCTATATGGAAAATTTTCCCAGCTCCCCACCGAGATATAATGGAAGCATGCTGCCATGCTTTGGGAGGCCAACAAGACGTGCAAAATGTTTCTTTGACATAAATTTGGGAATAAATTTGGTGAGCTCATTCTGCATTTCTACTAATTTGACTTGGGTCAGTTTTTCAGTTTTGGTTACTACACATTCAGCACAAAGCAATTTTGGTATATGATTTATATGGGTAATCAAAAGGTGTTGAATCCAGCTGAAATTTGACAAGTCTCTTGGGGACTTGTTGAATTAGTGTTATAATGAATTTGGGTACTGTGGTGTTACATCCTAGGGTCCAAACCTTGGTGGTCCTGGTCACATGTTGTGCAGGCTCTACTCCCCCACCAACCTGTTTACGCTTTCGTCCTAGCTAGACTAGTTAGCAAGGTTGGTAGTGTTGGACAACCCGTTTATATATTAGCCTTCCTCGCACTAGACTAGCAAGGTAGGACTAAATCCCCACACACTCATGCACACTAGTGCACATGAGCCAGTACAGGTTTAATCCATCAATTGGATGTCACAAGCAGTTATTGTTTTTGAGAACTATGAACTGATAAACAAAAGGGGGCATAATTTTTATGCATCATCTTTTAGTCTCTCGGTGTTGTGGTTGTTTTTGGAACCAAACTTGTTTGTTTATGAAAGTGTGGCTGATATTGTGATTCTCTAAAGGTTCATAGGAAGACTACTTCGTACCCATATTTATTATAGTAGAAGTTGGAGTGGACCAGATGGTCTAATCGTTTTTACTCCCCACACTGATGAGGAGGTTTTACACATATATCATTGTGTCATTTGTGCTTGTGTGCACTTTCTTCTATTCCTCGTTATTGGTTAATGTCTTCCTCCATGTTCATCATTGGATGATACATTAAGTTACAACGTCCATGTTCAACTCATTTGTATTCCACTTGATAATAAAAGTTAAATTGGTATGCGTTGAGATGAAAAGAGAGGAAGAAGGGCTGGCTGCTGGAAGGAGAACCTCATCCACGGTCACAGATTTATCTTTTGTATTGGCCCAGTACCTAATATATTGTGTTCTCCTGCGTTGATGAAGGTTTAGCACTGGTATTAGGTCGTGTTAGTCACTTCTGTTTATCTGCTGATTTTAGCAATCTGCGCCTTACCTATTGATCCTCTTTTTTCCTATGCCTTACGGTTCGAATCTCAACGTCTCAAGAATACAAAAGTTCTAGAGGACATCAAAACCTTTCCAACAAGTATTAATACACTCTGTTTCGTTTAGTGTATCACGAGTTACAGCTCTCTCAAGTTTATTGTCGTTTCAGTGATCTGTCCGTTACAGTTCTGAGTTTCGACATTCGCGGCGATTTTAATGTCTCAGAGATTGAATCTCGCTAAAAAGGCCGGCAGTTTTATGTTGCAGTTTGAAATATTTCCAAGAGTATTTAAAAGCTTTTTTTTTGTTGAGTATTCAGAGAGATATGAATTTTTGAAGATCAACTGTTTGCCAGTATATCGAGTAAACTGAATGCCTGTTTTGTGACCGAGTTTAACGTGAGTTACAGTTCAAATTAATTTTTGAATTGAATATCAAAGTTGTAGATAACGTTATATATATTCGCTTAATACACTCATTTACCCTTTTCCCAATTGTGTTAAAATAGTTGTGAAAGGTAAAGCTAACTGTGTTGTGTAGACAGATTCGTCGTTATGAGGCTTTTCTGGGGTTCTCTTTACGGGCGACTATATGAGCGCTTTACTCATTGTTGGACTTATTTGTATGATTTATTTGTGAGCTTACCCGGAGGAGCTCCACGAGACTGCCAGCGTCTCCTTTCACCCGTCGCACTACTTGTCCCTCCTCTTATTCCCCTCGTGCGGTGGCGCCGGCTACCTCGCGCGTAGTGATGCTGGCCCTCCTCCGTAGTTTCTCCACATCACCGGCGCCTTCGTCCTCAACATTGGCATTTGCCTCCCAGCCCGGCGCACCATCATGCTCAAGGGTATGACAATGTACCTGACAATATGGTCGTTATCTTCTCCTCCAGATCGCGACAGGATGCTGGAGGCGAGCGATGATGCGCTTAACGAGCCGGCTCGCGAGCCAGCTCGAGCTTGTAACGAGTCGAGCCGAGCCAGCATTTCAGCTCGTCAAGATAACAAGCCGAGCCGAGGCAGCTCGTTATCCTAACGAGCTGGAGCCGAGACAAGCTGGCTCGGTAGTCCAGCCCTGTCCTAACACAAGTTTGTACAATATCTTGGAGCTTTCCTTGAGAAACTAGTGTCATTAGTCGAACATCCTTTGTCCCAAGTCACGCGTGGAGCCTTACCTTCGAAGGAATACCCGAAGTTTGCAAGCGGTACGTGGCTGCGACTTCACTTGGACGGAGGGTCGGGGTCGAGACACATGAGTTTGCAAGTAGCTTTTCTTGATAGTTTTTTCTCTTGTTTTCTTGTATAATTTCATGTTAAGGTGTTGCTATATGCTAGACCGCTTAGTGTGTGCATTTCTTGCTTTTGTCAACATTAAGATATCCTAAGTTAGGTCGAGAAATTAAGCACAGGCCGGTTCAACCCCCCCCCACC
>LAPY01001955.1:13312-23688 GCA_000970635.1 Eragrostis tef | reverse complement strand
TGTTATTTTCATACAATATGTATTCACTTTGTTAATATTCAACTTCCTACCGCTCTACTTCCCTGCGGAAATATAAATACGATAACCCTGGAATACTCCAAGGTGAAATGCTACAATGGTGTTCCGTGTGTTTGCGGAATTAATGGAAAATTAATAATACGCATAATCACCGCCAACACTGGGGCACTTCTGAAGATGCTTTTTGTTCGTTTTCTGTTTGATTTGCATGGATCCTAATCTTCTCTCTTTCCCATTTTGTTACGAACAAATGGTCGACGATGGTCGGGATCTCTTTTTCAAGCTAGGGTTTACTCATTTCACCCGGACTTGTGTGTACGAGTTGCGGACATGTCCGTGGACTGACAGCTCCAACACATACTTTTGGGACAAGGCTATAAATAGGACTCTCACTCCCCCTTTGCACAATTGGCCACTTCCACATCTGAGAAAACACCTCCTGCACATCTTGAGCTCCTCTCTTCTCCCCAAGCTGAGTCAACTTTGATTCTTGTGGGTTTGAGAGAAGATTGGAGAGACTTTGAATGAGCCAAAGCATATTGCATTGAGCACTTCGTTCTTCTTCACTGCTGCCAACGTTCGTGTTTGTTACTGAAAGTGCATCTAGGCCCCCTAGTGGGTTTTGGACGATTGATGACAAACAATTAAAGGACTAATGAGTTTTGAATGAGAATGTATGCAGTGAAAGATGAAAAGCATCCTTGATGTACCCTCAAAATGAAAATGGAAAAGAAAATGCTACCAGTCACATTGAGTTTTTATTCCATATCTTTGAGTAGTAGGTATGTCGTACTATCAAGAGGGATACGACGTAAAAAGCGGTAAAATTGACTAAGTGCTCAAATTCTAACTTCATTTGCATCCGAGAGTGCTAACAACCTGTTTTAGTTTGTGAGAGCCGAACTTGTCCGTTTCAAACCGGACTAGTCCGAATCAAGGAAAACCGGACTAGTCTGCCGACTTGTCTGCGTCTTGCGGATTATAGAGGCTTGGCAGCCTCCTGTTCCGGACTAGTCCGGGCAATGTCAGACTAGTCCGGGTTGAGTAGAAAGCGGACTTGTCCGCTGGCTTCTCCGTTTCATCCGGACTACAGAGGCGTGGCACAAGCCATTTCTGGACTTGTCCGTGTGCAAACCGTACTAGGCCGTTTGTCGTGTTTTCCAGACTTGTCCGCAGACTTGTCCGCAAGTTGCGGATTACAGAGCCGTGGCAACAAAATTTCCGGACTTGTCCGAACCTTGGGCCGGACTAGTCCGTGACTCACTGACCTGGGGACTTAGCCGTTTCGAGCTAGGGTTTGTGCATTGTATCCAGACTAGTCTATAAGTATGCGGACTTATCCGTTGACTGACAGCTCCAACAGTTACTTTTGGGATAGGACTATAAATAGGACCCTCTCTTCCCCCTTGCACGTCTGGCCACTTCCACATCTGAGAAAAACACTTCCTACACATCTTGAGCTCCTCTCTTCTCCCCTAAGCTTAGTGACTTTGATTCCTGAGGGTTTGAGAGAAGATTGGAGGGACTTTGAGTGAGCCAAGACATATTGCATTGAGCACTTCGTTCTTCTTCACCGCCGCCGACGTTCGTGTTTGTTACTCTTGGGGATTTGTCCCCTAGACGGCTAGGCGTCGCCCGGGAACTCCCAACTCGTGTGGTTGAGTCCTGGGAAGTTTGTATTGCCCTCCTCGCAAGAGGATTTCTAGTGAAGAACCGAGACCGACTTTGTGTTGGTGCTTGGAGAGGTTTAGGGTTGAGAACAACCCGGTCCTTTGTGGACACCTCAACGGAGACATAGGCTTCTGAGTGGAGCTGAACTTCGGTGAAAAATCTTGTGTCTCCTTGTTGTTAATTTGCTCTTATTTACTTCGTTGTTCTTCACATATTTGAATATCTAAGGTTTGTTAGGGTTAGCTCAATATCTTGTGATTTACTTGATCTATCTAGCTTTGCAGCTTTACCTACTTGCTCTAGTAGTTGTACCTGATATACTTGTTGCAATCCCTGCTCGAATCGTTCTAGATTTACTTTTCAAGTTCATCAATTTATTCCGCTGCGCAGGTTTTCGGACTTGTCCGACCCAAGGCAGACTTGTCCAGGTCATCCGGACTAGTCCACAGATCACGTGACTAGTCCGGTTTGTTGCTGATTGTTTTAATTAGCTGTTTTAGGTCCTGTTGCCAATTCCCCCCCCCTCTAGGCAACTTTCAGTTACTCTTGGGTTTTCGTACCCTAGATGGCTAGGCATCGCCCGGGAACTCCCAACTTGTGTGGTTGAGTTCGGGGAAATTTGTATTGCCCTCCTCGCAAGAGGATCTCTAGTGAAGAACAGAGATCGACTTTGTGTTGGTGCTTGGAGAGGTTGAGGGTTTAAAGCAACCCAGTCCTTTGTGGACACCTCAGCAGAGACGTAGGCTTCTAAGTTGAGCTGAACTTCGGTGAAAAATCCTGTGTCTCTTTGTTGTTCATTTGCCTTGATTATTATCTTGTTCTTCATATGCTTGACTATCTAGGGTTTGCTATGGTTAGCTCAATATCCTGTAATTTACTTGATCTATCTCTGCTTGAATCATTCTAGATTTAATCTATGAGTTCATTGATTTAATCCTCTGTGCAGGTATTCAGACTTGTCTGACTCCATCCAGACTTGCCCGGATCCATCGGGACTAGTGTGCTAGTCACCCAGACTTGTCCTAATTAGCTGTTTCAGGTTCTTTTGCCTACTCACCCCCCCCCCTCTAGGCAACTTTCGCTTGCCACAAGTCGGCCAGGACTTGCACTGACGCCATAGAAAATTGGTGAATGTGCCTCATTTCTCTCTACCACGGTATTTGGGCATCGTCGATGGATACGAAAGCTGGCCCACATCAGGCTTGGATCCAATGGCACCTCTAAGTGTTAGCATATATTGTAATTTATAGAGAAAAAAGGAGGAAAGAGAGTGCTGCTAACTCTTGATAAGAGTCAACTCTTAGCATAAATAAGACAATATATCACGTGGTCCCTATAGAGAAAGATTCCCTTTAAGAGATAGCAGCTGCCTCTAACCATTGGGGACTCTCTTCTAAGAGCTAGCAGATAGCTCCTAGCTCTCTCTCCCTCTAGGGAAGCTCCGTAAGCATCTTCAATGACCAACTCTAAGCTGACTCTTATTATTGTTTATTGGAGATAAAGAAAAGAGAGAATGATGCTAGCTCTTTTTCAAGAGCTAGTCTCTAAGCATAATGAGAAAGTGGATTATGGGACCCGTTCTTCATTTATCCTCTCTAAGAGCTGGCTGCGTGCTCCTAGCTAGTTCCATCTTTGAGGACGCTCAAAGAGGTTCAATAGGGGTCCATACCAATCTAGACTGACTAGTAGAGCAGACATGGCCTGCTAGATCGTTGCATATGTGGAATTGCATGAGTTGCTGCTAGATGAAATCAAATTTTAGCGGCTACTTTTCAACTCAGCAACTAAACATTGCATTAGTTGCGTTGGAACTATATACATAAGTGTGACAGAATGATCCACCAATAATGGTGTTTATATATTTGCGATTCCATGTCAAACAATATTGGTGCTAATAAGCAGGCTGACGGAGTGTGGAGATCCCTTTGCGCTGTTAAGATAGATCGTGGACATAGATATTCATTTTAAAAATTATTGGGCCCAACTGAGAGCACGAGATATTCCGTCTTACAAAATGAAAAAAGCATGGGCATCCGCCATATGAATAGTACAGATGGGACACCATAATACACGACAAGGCTGTGTTTTGTCATAAACAATTCTGGAGTTAAAGTCATTCTGGCCATACCTTATATACTACTCCGAATTTACCATGGCCAAGTTGTCGCTCCTTGGCAAAACCACTTGTGATCATTTCTAGCTCTGCGTAGGATACTTTTCTTGGCGGACGATTTGTATATTCTGGCTCAATCTCCATTCTACTTCAGTTCTTGTGCAAATATAGTTCCAGCGTAAGAGCAAGTAAACAAGGATATGCCCGTTTTATAAAATATGATATGCATTTTCCCTTGTAACAAAGAATGTAAAAATCATAGAAACAAGCAAATATGATAGTGCAGGAGCAGGAACTACATGTCTAATTAACCAGGAAATCGAATACTACCGGCGCGGGCCTGTTACGGATCCCATATGCTATTTGTCCTTGCCTCTAACCTCTCGAATAAACCAACTAGACCCAGTTGCCAATAAAGTTGAAGCATACTTACCTTCTTAGAGGCACAACACTGGGGCGACAGCAAAAGATTCTACTCAGCTAGCACTGCGCTTAAAATTCCTTCTGAACCATCTGAAACAAAAGCAGGTGGTAAACCGCAGAGTTCCTTGGGAGAAACAGTAAATCGCAGATGAAAATAGCTAAATAGGGATTGTGAAGGAACATCTAGAGAACATAGGAGAAGATGACTACCTGCAGCGAGATGTCTACATATGAATGAACAGGAGCAAGCTGGCTAGCTGGGGACACAAATGAGGAGCTTTGTTTGCGGCTCTTTAAGGGGAGAAGGATCAGGTCTGAATCTGAGATCTAAGTATCAAGATTTGATTTTTGAAATTTATCTGGATCAGATCTCGTGACCATAATAAAAAAAGAATATAAGTACCGGGCTTCAATAATACTGCACGGCGGCCGCGACGAATCAATTGATATTCTAAGTTTGACTGGACTCCAGGGCTCCGGACAATGTGCCCAAACTTCATGTTTTCCATCTGCGAAGCCAGGCATATATTTTAAGTACTTGATAGTTGACAATTTATATGATAGTAAAGATCTCATACCATCGGACATATGGTAAACAGTCTCTTATTTTTTAGACCTGCCTGTGCTTGAGACCATGTTTTTCTTTTGTTTTGTTTGAACCTTGGCCTTATTAAACATTTGTAACAATGATAACTTTTATTAGAATTCTTGTAATATAATCAGTTTCTAGAAGGCTGAAATATTAAAATCTGTCTATTTTTTTTAAAAAAAATAGCAAACACTTTTTTAATATGGAGCACATCGAGCTCGAGGTGATAGAAAAAGGGCAACTGACTAGTCTAAATTCGAGAGGTTAGAGGCAAGGACAAATAGCATGGGACCCTAACGGGCCCGGGTTGGTGCTAACTGTTTATGGAAGAGGAATCTGGAAGTTTGGTTGGTTTATATAACTAGTTCTATGCCAGTTTTGTTAAAATGCAAGGCAAAAGCTGAGAAAACCAGGTTTAAAATGGTCATTGTTGTAACCCCTATTTTCAGACATTCCTAAGACTAATTCCTGATATTATCTGTGACAACCCAGGTGTCTCATTCCATTTTTGCATAAGGCCAGCCACTGATGTTGTGCTGGTGATTTGTGAATTTTAAATTCTTAAATCAAGTCATGGGTTTGAAGTCAAATTTGAAAAAGCAAGCCTAAACATTTCAACTGAACTTGGTGAATCAAAATATTTATGTGAACGGTATTAGGGAAATAAAGTTCTAGAAAAATGTTGGGGGAACGGAGCCCTCAGCACAATTATTTTGATCTTACTATGCCCTGTGAAGCCGTCAAGTCTTCTTGCAAATCGAACCAGAAAGACTATAAGCAGGAATTGTCGTACGTCGAGTGTCAAAGCCCTCTTCTGTTTGCGTTGCTAGACGAAGGTGGCCCGAAAACACTCATCCACCATAAAGAGTAGACATAGGGCTTATTTCTAACAAATTCCACTAGTCTTGGTATATTTGTAGATGCAGGATCAATTCATATGAAAATAGGGAAAAAAATGCACTAAACATGGACTTCACAAATCATCAATTTTTTGGACAATAAAGAATATTCCTAGAAGCCCAAAAACCAGAGAAAAAGGCTTCTAGTCCACATGATGCAAGTGGACCAGAGGAGAAGGCAACCAAGGACACACACCAGAGGAAGCCCAAGCCAAGTGGGGCCCAGCCCACATCAGCTGACGCCTCCTGGCCCGTCGACCAACGTGACAGGGAGCCCTCCTGGCCCAGCTTCCTATGGCGGTTTGACACCGACGTCCTGAGGTTGGTTCCGTGTAACACCTCAAAATTCCTATTTTGGTATATGAAGCATTTTTGCTAGTTTTCGTTGGAAAATAAAATGAATTTGTTTTATGTAATGACAAACGAACTTATAAATTTTAGAATAGGTTAAGGATTTTTTTGGTGAGTAATTTCTAACTAAATTCTATAATTTTCGATATCATTTCCTTTCAATTTCTCAAGTTTTATCCTTATCTTTCTCTTTTTCATTTTCATTTCTCCTGATCCTAAATCGCTAGGCCGTTCTCCTTTTATTTTCACGCTGGCTCACCTCTTTTTTCCTCTTGATCCGCAGCAGTCCCGGCTAATAAACTATCAGCCCACCTACCACGCGCGTTCAGTCGAAAGGAATGAAAATGAGCAATAAACACAAATTAATGCATTTTTCCTTCTTATTTCCACCTTTTCATTGAGACACCATTCCCACCTCTCCTATAAATCCCAGGACCTCCCCCACGTCCTCCGCACCCCCACAAACCCTCACCACGCCGCCAGGTTGCCGCAACGCCCCGCCGCTGTCGTTTCCAGCCATGCCGCCTCTGATTGGCATCAGCGTTCCCGGCGATTCAGCCAACCAATACCACCAAACTTTAACAGAAGGTGCGCCACGAGTTCCTCAACAACATATCCGAAGATGACGCCGAGAGGTGGCCTAAATCAACAGGGATCTGATACGCAATGAGTCCCTGTTCTGCATCTGTCCAGCGCGAACGATGGTAATGAAATCCCTTTTTTGGCCATTTGGTCGCTTATCTATTGTCCCAACCATACCAAATTGTGTTCCACCCAGTTATTTTTCATTCCACAAAAGGGCTCCCTTCGATCTATTCTTGCGCCTCCAGGAACAGGATGCCACCTTCATCTGTCGCTGAACGACCTCATCGCGATCCAACCAATCGATCTACGTTTCAGGTGAATCCATGCCCTAAACACCATCTCTCTGTGATGTTCCACAGTCTTATCATTGTTACTGTGAAATCCTTCTCCCGAAAAGTGGAGCCAATCAACGGGAATGCGTTCATCATTTTCATTGTCTGTGCACAGCCACATCCTGTACAGTTTTCAGAACTGTCTTGTTACTTGAATTGCTCATATCTTTTTGTTGGTAGCTCCTATTTAGGTGATTTTTGCGCCTAAATCTTTGTTGCAGCATAAACTATCTAACCATAGTATTTTTATGATATATTTATACTGTTTGGTGTATTGTATTTATTTGTTTGTGCCTTTTCTTTTATCGGTAGTTTATTCGATTGGATGATGACATGGAGAACCGTGAAGACTCTGAGCAGCAGCAATGGTGAAAGGCAAGTGTCCTTGATGCATTTCAATTCTAGTTCTTCCCCTCTCTAGTTTAGTTATGCATTGTGTATAAATTTGAATCCTATGTGTCATATCCTTTCTTTACTATTTCCTTGTCGCCTGGTTGTGGTTGATGATAGCGGGGTTCTGGGTAGATGATGCTTAGCCTTGCTGCATGTTGGGATGGGAAGTGTCCTTAATTTGACTAATGATTTATGCAACTAAAGTGGGATGGAATGGTTAGCGACATGGTGATTAGGAATCTGAGCAGGACGGGTTGGTTTGGTATGGTGCCGACGTGCACGAGGTTATGGTTTGTGCTAATTCCTGCTTAGATTCTAAGGACCGGTTCATTGAGCATGTAACCCGGCATATCCGCACCGTCACAAGACTACGATGGGAGCAGGTTGGCCAATTAATTAGATATCTCCTTACCTTGTGTGCACCATTTGGTGGTTTAGTGGTGCAAAAGGGGGCTTCTGCAGCGCCAATATGTTGTTAGCGGTGAAACCTAGCGGGTGCATGCAGGTTTGGTAGTGCTTTTTAAAGGCATCGTAGTGATCTCCTGGTCGCACACCATAGAAAGTGTGCAGTGGCATAATGGAGGTTTTAGTCACTGACGGGTGATGAAATCACGACTTGTGGGTAAAGTGGTGCGACCTCTCCAGAGTGTAAAACTGTCTTGACAGCCATGCTCACGGTCACGAGCAAGCCTGGACTTATTGATGATTAGTTGGATGGTTTGGTTGGTTTGGCAATTGGGTGGTGGGAAACCGAGGAGTTGGTAGCCAGGTGGTGGGAACCTGGTGAGCTTGTTGTATGTTGGTATTAGGAGTTTGTCATCACACTTAGTAATATAGGTGCTTTATGTCATAGTTATAGGTGCTTTTCTGCAATTAACCATATGTCAGCTTTTTCTTTCATTTAAGCTTCCATGTCATACTTTTTCTACACTTGCGGAGTACGACATGTACTCACGCTTGCTTTTCCCCCTATACTTGTCAAATGCTACTCAGAGAGTGAAGATGGTGATAGAAGGTCGTGTTGCCGCCAGTCGATTGCCTATGGAGCGCCCTGGAATGCTCCAAGGTGAAATGCTACAATGTTGTTCCGTGCGCTTGCGGAATTAATAGAATATTAATAACATGCATAATCACCACCAACAGTGTTCAGGCCTTTGCAATCCGCCACGTTCAAAGTCGGCATAGTAGGATCTTAATTATAGTACGTATTGTCCTTCTTAGTCGAACCTAATTCTTGGGTTGGCTGCCAAGGAAGTAGGTGTGCCCGATATACAAGAATGGAACTGTTGTATAATCTCAAGTATATAAATGTAGATTATTAGGGTACTCAACCATGCTTAGGACAGATATAATTCAGAAATCTTAACACTTCACTCTCTGCTCTCCCAAACTAATTGCTAGTTTCTTTCATTTGAATTTACTTCATGAGTGCCACTTCTCAAACACCTATCATTTGACGTGATTCATATGATTGAATTAGATGGTACAATTATGAAATTCTTACTATGCTTCCTTATGGATAATTATAAATACGATAACCCTGGAATACTCCATGGTGAAGTGCTACAATGGTGAACCGTGCGCTTGTGGAATAGTAATATTTTATTATGCATATGTAACACCAACAAGCATTTCTTGCGCTGTTGTCGGGGAAGCATTAGAATAAGAGTTCCCAGTTATCATTGAATTCTATGTATGTTCATCATATTTATCACAAACCTATCACATGCGTGACCGTTTAATCTTGCCCTTTTCGAAAATAAAAGAAATTCAAAATTAAGAGGAAAAGATAAAAAAATGTCCGAAAAGCCATGGCTATCGTTTCACGAAAAGTTACAAGGCCAAATGCATCGACCGCGGGGAAGACAAAAGCGAAGCTGCCGAAGGCCCCGCCGTGCCACAAGGAAGAAAACTTGTCGGCACAATGATCAAACGCAGGGGAGATACCTTCTACTACCAATTCATTGAGAAGCCCCCGTATGCTCCGAGCCAACTGATCAATGGTCGCGTGACAATCTGTCACCCCAAAATTTCTTATTTTTGGCTTTGAACCGTTTTTAACTTTAAGTGCCAATTTTCAAAGTTTTCAAAAGATTTTCTTAGTTTTGTTTAAATTGAATTTATTCTGTCTCATCATTTTAATTTGCCTCAAATGATTCTATTTTATTTAGTTGAAACATTTATTTAAAATGGTTTGATTGTGAAAATATTTAAATAAGCAAATCTTTGTTTCTCTTAAACTTTGAAAATGCTTGTTTTGAATATCTAGAACGACTTAACTTTTTTCATTCTTTTATAAAACCAGAAAATAAATAAAACTATACCCCTTCCTAAATGGACCCTAATCCCCTAATCCTGTCTTTAATCATTTTGTTTCTCACCTCGCTCACGTGAGAAAATAGCAGACCACCTCAGCTTGTACAAAGCCCGCGCAAGACCCTGCCGACAGATCCATCTTTTCTTCTTTCCTTGTCGCTTCCTGTTCCTCATGGATGGACGCCTCAACCTACAAATGAACCACAGAAAAACAACACCCACACGGCCAATAAGCATCCAAATTGATTCCCATTTCGTTCTCTATGAATTACCATCAAGAGATGAGAAAAACTGCTGCCATAATGGTCATTACCGAGCTCTTTTCATTGCTGGTCATTTTTCATCTCCCCTGTCCTCTCCTCTCCCTTCCATGGCCCAGAAAAGCACACCTGGACGCTCCATGGTCTGGCTGACGACCTCCCCCGCCTTCTCCCATTCGATTCCATCTCAAAGAGCGAGTTCCTCGCCAGCGCTGCTGCTGTGACCAGCCACGCCGCCACCAGTTCGCATCGCCGTTCCCGTTGATCCACAGCAAGAAACGAAGCCAAAATTTTCCAGGTCGTGCGACTTGAAGTCCTCCATTTCATCCCCTAAGATCACCGCTTGAGATGCCTCTACGCGAGCTGGATCTGACTCGCCATCCCGCTGCTGCCAGTCGCGTCCAGCCGCGACACCCTGGATTGGGA
>LAPY01001954.1:24427-49280 GCA_000970635.1 Eragrostis tef | reverse complement strand
TGTGTTCGGCAGGCTGCAGCTGCGGCTGCAAAAAAATAACTGCGAACACTGTAACGACTGCAGAAATATTATAGCGACTGAAGAAGAAATAACTAAAACACTGTAGCTGCTGCAAAGAACAAGCCGCATTGACATGTGCCCGTGCATTCTTTTCTTTTTCAATCGGAATATCGTTTCTATTAAGTCAAGACGGAGTGAAGGCCAGTCGTCACAAGATTGTTTACAAAATCAGGGTGGCCATTCGGCCAGATCATTAACCCTCGTAAGTTCAATTCACTCCCAAACCTTGCTAGCTTATCTGGTACTCCAACTGCATTCTTGACAAACATGAACAAACACAAGCAATAAAGAAAGCATCAAAGACGAAATAACTCATTCATTCCTTGTGATCTTGGGAGGAATTTTGGCCATCCTCACCATACTCCCCTCCACAGCCTCACACGAGTTCTTGCAAGAGAGCCCAAACCCACGCAGCCCGAGTCCATATCCAAGCCCAAGCCCAGCCCACCCAAGCAACCTCTGTCCCCCGTTGCCGCCGCGCTCCGTGCATGCCAGGTACGTGCCCCGCCCCGGGGGGCGGCGAGACGGCCGGCGCTCCCGGACCGCCGGGCGGCGGCGGCACGCGTAGCCGGTGCGGGTGTGCCGTTTTGGTGCTCGCCGGCGTCGTCTCCTTGCTGCCCAGAGCTCTACCGGGCTCTGCTTGGACACGCCCGGCTCTTGCTCCCACGAGAAGGCCACCGAGCTGCTGGACCTGGACACCGCCGCAGCTCCAGGCTTCTTCATGTCGTCGCAGCGAAGCAGAAGCAAGCAGCGGCCACTGATCAGTAGCCACGGGCTCACAGGTTTTTAGGCGCAGCCGCAGCCAGACGAACAGGCTAAATAAGTAAAGCAAGGAAACGAGCAGGCCGTGGCTGGCGTGGTGACCGAATTCCGTACTGGTGCACTACTATCTCGCGCCGGCCGTCGTATACAAGCGAGAGATGCGGCGGGTTTCGTGGAGATTTGTAGCAGCAGGCCGGCAGGGTGCCAGGTTCGGCAAGGCTCGATGATCCGGTGATGTTGATAGGCTGCAGAGAAAACAAGAAGCTTGCTTTGACCAGCCGGGCCGCCAAGCCCGTTGCCTCTCCAGCGTCGGTTTCTTCGAGTGATCTGGGCAAACGTACGTACTCGTTAAGCTGATCAGCGAAGTGGCTAACAGACGGCATCCGTCAGCAGCCATGCCTGCGCCGTCCACCCGTCTAACAGAAGCCGGTTTTGGAAATCGTTGAGAATTCGTTTCGCGCCGCTGCAGGCCCGGTCCTTATCGTGTTTGCCTGACAGGGCCTAAAGTTGTCATGACCTGGACGCTAGGTTACAACTCAGGAGTCCAAACTAAGGGCCATGACTTCTATGCGTTCGTGTAGAAATTCGGTCATGGAGACAAAGAGTTTCAATATAAATGTTCGAATATCACAAGACGAGCGTCGAAAGCAGCCGCGACCCCTATTTATTATTTAATTGTGCGATTCGCACGCATGGCTTAATTATGTGAGATCAGTATCATATCCAAACTTCTCAGTTTTTTTCTTTCCCTTCACTGACGATATATGAAACAGATCTAGGCGTCGAGTTTGGATAATAATAATAGACGAACGAGCAAGCGAATTTCATGTTTTCTTGTTGTTGGTGGAGTTTCAAGGATTGTGTTTCATTTAGCGGGGAAAGCCAGAGAAGTAGCCATACGCACGTGAGCCAGATTTGAAGCTTGTTCTGCACAACAAATTAGGTTCAGCAGAAAGTGACCTCGTTCGATTGGCAGCAGTATTCAAATCTGCTTGTACCTTCGTTGTATCTTGCTGTATCTTGCCTAGAGCAGTAGAGTTTTAATTAGCAAGCTGGTTAGATTTGAAGATTCTGTAAGGCGTTTAATCGAGTCACCGTTTTTCATGGTCTTCTCGATTGAGAAAATAGTCTCCAGAGTCCAGATTGGAGTTTTCTACTCTATTTTGCGTGATATTGACACCGCTTTTGAGGAACTACCGAACTAGAGGTTATTAATGGCGTTTTTCTTCGATTAGCCCACTACGTATCTTAACCCTGTACCTAACACAAGGTCGAACGAAAGGTCTAAGTCGTTCTCATGCACTATAACATTTTTTTTTAGAGTATTTGACACTTGCTATAGCCATTTTTTTTTGAGAGAAGATCGAGTAGAATTTGTTTTCTGAGGAGCACCACCCTTTATAAATCAAGCAGAGAAAGTTACAGATTTTCTGCTGACCATAACGGCACCCCTTCACTCATTTCTTGGGCATCTTCTGATGCTGCAACTACTACAACACCCCTTTGCATCTCAGCTTGTAGTAGGGAGGATCAATACTCCGATGCATATTTTATTTCCACTTGAACTTGATCATCATCGACTTCTCTTTCTTGACTCGTATTTCCACGGGTGAATTCCAGACTGAATTTCAAATTCTTATCACCTTCATGACTCTCACAGGTAGTGATTACTGTCAAGTCCACCTCTATATGGAATTTAAGCAGCCGACTACATGGCAAGGCAATCTTAGACAGGCTCAGTGGAAGAATGGATGTGGTGCCAGAGGGTAAGGACAAGCGCCTCCCACGATCACAACTGAAGAGGTGAACCCTTTTGTTCCTATAGTCAATGGCGTTTGCCTTGATCGTACCATACACGGCACGGCTTCTAGAACCGAGGTCTTTGAGCTTCAACCTGACCTCAACACTAGTCTGAATGGCGGTGGGAATCACCAAGTATGTGATCTCCAGATTGCGACCAGGACCTGGACTAATGGTTCTTCTGTATCCCTCAATTTCATCGTTGTCATCAACATTCCACTGCACTATAATGCGAGGACCAAGGGGCCGTAGACCCCCCTCATCTCCACTTACAAAATGTCCCTCATCGTGGGCTGTAGTGTAATAGAAAATTTCCAAGCCGATGGCGCCGTAAGCCATGAGAAGTTCACGGGGTCCAGTGGGCACCAAATCGACCATTCCATCCTGCATGTGAAAGAATGAATGTAATTATGTACAGGGTTTTAATTTATAACAATACATATCAGTATGTGAGAAACATAAAGCTATGGTAGATATAATATAAGGAGCTAGTGTATACCTCTTGTACTTCGCCCTCCGAGAGGGCGTAGATGCACCGGCCATGTTCCCCGTCGTAGCCGTTGATTGCGCAGATAGGGAAGTTTGCAGAGATGGTCAAAAATTGCACCACACGATGGCCGCCTTGCCAATCATCAATATCTGCTGAGGACTCAGGGCCACTACTGTCATCTTTAGGGTCATCTCTGCGATCCTCCTGGAGAGCTGTGGTATCATCTTCGCATCTTCCACCATCCTCATTGGCAGCAATAACCGATCCATCAATCTTCTTCAGTTTGGTTCCATGCATGTTGTTCCTATCCCATACTTCACCCATTAGCCGATTCATGCCGTCCTTCCAGAGAAAAAAAAACAGAAATTAGCAAATAAGATGTCATATATGATGCCATCATCACCACTGTATTTTGCGACTGGCAGTAGCTAGCATGTCTATGATAGATTGTTTTAGTTCCTTGTAGTAACTGAGCAACACCGAAGTGTCGGTCTATGAGAGGTTATCACAACGAGAGCATCACTGTAATGACAGATGTTGTAGCCAGATGAAAATTAGTTTCAGGCAATGTTGCTGCGAAACGCAGTAGGGGAGCTGGTTTCTAGCCTACCAATCACATACTGAAACTGAGATAGCATGCAAGATATTCTGAAAACTGAACTTGTCATCTGAAACTGAAACTTGCTTCCCGTCAGATTATTAAGCAAGAATGAGACGGCCATGGTTAAGTTAACAACCGTGAATTAGATCAGCATGAAAAGTTATATATCACTCCCTTTGCCTAAAAACAAACAAGATATTTTCACAGCATCTACAAAAATTCAACTCGGCAATGTAAGAAGAAAATTTACTGGGCGACAGTGGCGTAGCTGGACAAGAAATCTGGGGGTGGTGTCGTCCATCGGACATGAACAAAGATTGTTTTCTTAGTATTCTTGCTTGTTTGTTTTGGTAAGTATTTGTTGGTATAGTGACTATTGTCTGCTTCGATGTGTGTAAACGTGATGGGTACATACAGTTTCATTTTCATGTCTTGTAGTGACATGTTTTAGGCATAAACAAAGAAGTGATATGTTTTAGGCATGAACAAAGAACTGCAGTCGGCAAAGACAACAATTTCATGTCTCTCTACTTTCTACCATCATGCTTTAATTCTACCATGTCACAGACTCACAAGAGACTCCGCAATGAAGCGCGCATGAACCATGGAAAGACTCATGCCTTTCAGATAACCTGGACAACTGTTGATGCAGAACCATGTCACGCTTCGACACGCTTAAGCACAAAAAAAAAAGAACTGCACTCCGCAAAGACAACAATGTCACAGGAGAAGTTCGGACAAAGGGTCGATCTGAAGCCACCAGTATAAAACTTTTTGTAGAAAGAAAAAAGAGCAAATTCCTTATTTGGCCCTACAAAAATTCGCCGTTACTTTCTTGGCCTAAATAGAAAAAAAATTCCCGATATGACCTGTGAATTTCATTCTTTTCTTGGCCTTTCCGTCAGTTTTGAGGAATAACGGTGTAAAATATGTGTTTAAATGACGACCATTTTGCCCCTGACTTGAAAAAAATAAAAAAATATTTTCGAATTTTTATAATTGTCTGAAATTTGAAAATAATGTAACTATTCAAGATTTCAAATGGCATTTGAAATTTGAAATCATGTGCCATTTGAAATCTTAAATAATTACATTATTTTTAAATTTCGAACAATTATAAAAATTCGAAAATAATTTTTTTTATTTTTTCAAGTCAGAAGCAAAATGGTCATTTCAGCACACACTTGACACCGTTATTCTTCAAAACTAACGGAAGGGCCAAGAAAGGAATAAAATTCGCGGTTTGGGTCATATAGGGAATTTTTTTTCTATCTGGGCCAAGAAAGGAACGACGAACTTTTGTAGAGCCAGATAAGTAATTTGCTCAAGAAAAAAGTGTTTCTCTTTTAGTTCTTCTTCGGTCTCATGGAAAGATTACCCCGAATCAGTTTCCACAAATAATGGTTCTATAATGTATCAACCTGTAATTTCTATTGCTATACCAAACATCAATTTCAGTTTTTTTTTTAAAACAGAAATAAGAATTGGGTTCGGGGAGACTAGGGCGGGCTTACATTTGTTTGCTGGACGCGAGGCTCTGGAGCAGTGGGCGGTTTCGCGACGATGTCCTCCGTCTTCGGCGACGGCGACCCGGGGCTGCCGTCCATCCTCGGCGTGAGCCGCGATCTCGGCGGAGCAGCGCCGAGTTTAGCTGGTTCGCCTCGCGAGTCGCGACTGCTTCGAGTCGAGGCGACGAGGACGAGGTTAGCGTTTTATTCTTGGGCTGCTTGTTGGATCGCTGCAGGCTGCTGGGCTGACACTGCTGGGCTTCTTAGCTGGGCTGCTGGGTTTCTTAGTTGGGCTAGAATAGGCCTGTGAAGAGGGGATCCTATATACCGCTGGTTGGGCTGTAAAATTTGGTGATCAGATGATGGGGTGGTTTGCTTACGATTAGAGCTAGAACCCAATACCCATCTCAGCCTCGTGACTTTCCTCAAAAAAAAAAACAATTTCAGCCTCGTGACTTAGTGGGCTGGGGTCCCGCTCGGCCGCACTAAAATGGCCCACTAAAGGGCGGACGCCTTGTTAGTTCAATCAGGCTGAATCCTAGATTGGGCTAAATGAGAGCCCATTACCCAGTCCCAGGAATGACGAGAGTGAAGACGAGGCACCATATGACGTCACGGTTCGCCTTCCCCGCTAGCTGCCAGGTGGATAAGGCTATACACCAGCACCACAGGAGAAAGCCAGGGGTGCCCCAAATCCGCATACCATTTCTGATGGTCTAATCGTCCCCCAAAATTCGCGAATCACCCGCAGATCTCTCAAGATCCCTCAAAGCTCATCCCGAGCTTTCGGTAGCAGCCTCGAGACCTACACCAATTTCGTTCCAAGAAAGCTACTGGCAGTGCTTATTAATCCCCCTGCTTTGTTTCTTTCTCTTTGTTTTACCCAAAAATTCTTCTCGCATCTGCTCGGCGGGTTTCGTCTCCTTTTTTCATTTGATTCTAATGCGATGGAGTTTGGCCACATCGACGAGCCGTGGCATCCAGGCTCCACGGTTCTCGTAACCTTTTTGCCCGAGGAAAAAGGTGGGTTCTTGTCATACGCGCCGCGCATATGTTCCGTACCGTTCGAGCGCTGATGCTTCGTATCTCTCTCTTTAGATCACGGAATTTTGATCATGTGATCTTCGTCGAGTAGCAGATCTGGCGTTTCTTTTCTTTATTTTCAGTCTTTTCTTTGCGATGTTAGTTGTGGTTTGATAGGCGTATTTAGTTGTTTTCTGCGTGTCTGTTCTGACAAAATATATTTATCGACGCCAATTCTTATTTGAGCGTGTCTGAGCCGATGCGACGATGGTTGTAGTCTGATAGCCGTTTATGGTGGTCTTTTAGATGATCGAATTTGTACAATTTGTTGGTTTTGCTATGCCCAAATGTCTCTGCAACATTTTGATTGCCTCTCTGGTTTATTTACGGGAGTTTGTTCATCGGTGAGCTGTGGCTTCTGATTCGTCGCTCATGGCTTGTTGCAATCGCTCCCAGATTAATCTGAGGCTCTAGTAGCCACGGCCTGAGAGTAAACATGGGCTTGTGGTTTCGGACCCTCGCACATTCCTAACCTTACTGAAGCAGCTTGTTGTTGCTGCGCGGTGGTGATAACTGATGACATGGTTGTTTGGTGATTCTTATCCTTGACTGACTCTGATGAATTTATTTGCAATTTCTTTGTGTGCCGTTACTTATTTATGTTTACATTTCTGTCTCCAAGTTTTCTTCTTATTATTTCCGAGTGGCAGGGGCAGTTCAGTGCTTGATGAATCTGTTGTATTTTCTGAACTTATGATTTTTGCCCAGATGGTGTGAGTTTCGTCGTTTCATCTCGATGGCAATGCTGTCATATGAGTTAAGTTGTAAACGGCTTATTCAGCAAATACATTTCTCCTTCATGAGACGGAGTATATTTCCCATTGTATTTCTAGTTTGTCAACTTGGACAGCGTCCTCTCCTGCTTTTGCGTGGCTGGGATGACAAAAACATTTTATCGATTCTGATGCTAGATTCATTGAAGGACCATTTGATGAGCTTTGTGCGTATCGTCTGAGCCAACGCACAGAAAGCCGCCTCCTTCATTGTTTCAGAATTATGGTCGGTTTTATGTTTTGGTCGCTCCTCTAGCTGTTTACTCCATCCCTTGTTCTTGCCTGGTTGGGATTGACAAAACCTTACGTCTACTGTCTTTTGCTTCCGATCTTGCGCAGCTATTCTCATGTGATTTTGTGTGGTTCGAACCTACGAACTGGGATTTTGCAAAACGATTTCAGTAGTTGTGGTAGCCTGTATGTAAGATGTGATCCTTGTACTTTCCAAATTGGAACATGTTGCTCCAAATTTGGCTTTCCTATTTCCATTGTCAATCTGTTATTGTGATTGAAATCATCATTTTCCTTCTAGGTGGGGATCAGTATGAGCAACATATACTCTCTAATACCTCAGTATAGTTTTATTCGTACTATCTTGTCCGTGAATATCAAATCCTTGAGCCTAGCTTGTTGGATTAGTAGTGTAACATGCGAAAGCTCTAACTCCTTTGCAAGTATTTGAAATAAATGAATTGCACCACTGATGTAAATTGTTTCTGATTGTCAACGAGTTCCAACCTTATTTGTCTGTTAACCGACCATTAATCTTCTCATACAATTCTTTAAGTTTAATGACCCTAATGCTTCTAATGATCATGTTATACATGTGATTATTGAAATTAAAAAAAAATGTGTAGGATTGCTTTTTGTGGTGCTGATATGACAAGGCTTTTTTTGGTGTTGTAACTATGAAAAATGATTTACTTTCTGGCACGACCCATGTAATGCCCATTTCTCAATGTATATGAGCTCAAAACAATATTTTTAGTTACTTGTTTTAATAAATTACATAGAACAATGCATCTATGAAATGTTTTAATAATGTTCTGTTGAGCTTATATTTTCTCTGATAAGCCAGAGTGCCAAGCCTAGATACTAGCAAGATCTCATCTCCGAGCCCAGCTGAAGTTATTAAGGATCGAAAAAAATTATAAGAATACAAGCAAACTAAGATGAACTGTCAATATAGGCACATTATTTTGTGTAGATGTTTCTTCGTCGGATCACTGCATAAAAAACCATGGCGCAATACTTGCATGAGATCCATGGTCATTATTATGTTATAATCTAAAATTTGTGAGTCTTACTAGACCATACCTCCACAAGTTAACTTAGCATATCTGAAAACTAAAGTAGTTGAATCCTGCCTTTTTCTAAAAAAAAATTGTTGTTTGTGAAGTTGTCGTATGACTTTTTGTGAAGGTTCCTGCGTTAACTCGGGTTTTTTGTGCCGCATGATGGACCAAACCATTTCCAAGCCAAAAAGGCCACATTTGGAAAGAAAATAAACGAAAACAGTTATCTCGGGCTTTTTGGGCTGTATGTATGAATGGACAAAACCAGTTCCAAACCAAAAGGCCTATTTTAGATTCAGGAACTGTTACGGCTCCGTTCCAGAAACTTCTGGCTGACCCCCTGTCCGCTGCCGTTTCAACCCTAGATCCCCAATTCTCGTCAAGCATATAACGGCTCGCTGGACTCCGAACAATCTCCGGTCGCCGTCGTTCATGAGATTTGAGGAATTTTTCTGTGCGCTTTTTATTGTGTAATCGATTCGGCGTTTTCTCTTCTTCACCTGATTCGTTTGTGTTTTCTTTCTTCATTCACGGGAGCTTGGTCATTCGAAAAAGCTGTGGATTCCGGATTCGATGGCCATGGCTTTCTTGCTCCAATCGCTCCCAGATCAATACGGGGCTCTAATAGCCGTAGCCCGAGTAAAGGATGGGCTTATGGTTACGCGCCCTTGGACACCCATTTGTTTTCTGCAGATCTTTTTGTTTGAAAATTTTTGTTCCTCGAATGTTAATCGGGATTTGATGGTGGCATCTGCGGTTGGTGCTGCGTGGCTGTGATGACAAATTGATATCTGCTATCACTGATTCTTAATTCCATTAAGGACCGAATTTGTGATGACCTTATTTGTGCGTGTCTGAGCCAATGCAGCGTCCATTTTGCTCGAGCTGTTATTTGTGGTTACATCTAGGTAGAGGCAATAATCAGTGCCTGATCTTTGTGTTTTCTTAACTTCTGTCTGTCAATGGTTTCGCACTATTGTTCATTTGGTCACTCGATGGCTATCACTGTTCTTGCAGTTTCAGCTTTGAGGTGTATGCAAATGACCTGATTCCGCAAATTGCCTGGTTTTGGATTAGGCCTGCATTATATTTTGTGGTTATCAGGATAAATAGCGGCTGAATAGATTTCGTTTTGTATTTATGTGTCTCATCTGTGATAGTGTATATGGCTGTGCCTGTTCTCGCATGGCTGGGATGACAAAAACATACGTTTCTCGATGCTGACACTTGATTTATTCAAGGACCAAAACATTGATGAGCTTTGTGCGTGTCTGAGCCATTGCACCTTGTTATCAGTTCTTTGTATGAAAAGTTTTGACCCTTCTGTGTTATCAGTTCCCAATGGATTTGATTTTTGTTTGGGAATTAACAAGATGGAGTTGGTGATTGGATCGCGTAAGGTGATTTGAATGATGAACTAGTTGAGCGACATGTATATGGAACACTAAAGTCTTAGTTTTGACCATCATGTTGTCAGGCATGAATACTTGGAATGTAGACAGTTCATAACTAATAATAAAAAATGATGTTAACTCTGCATGATTTGTCTTTGAATCAATGGTCATAATAAAAAATGATGTTGATAACTTTGCAGGATTTGTCTGCAGGATTCATAAGTAATCTGTACCTTTGTCTGGGACATGAATAGCTACATGATTATAGTAAATACTAGCTTATTGCTTATTGAGGGTTTTGTACCACCAGTTCAGTAATATGATAATACTAACCGTTAATCCTTCGGTACAACACTACAACCCTTGAAGGTCAAATGATTTCAATGCCTGTAGGGGCCATACTGATTTATCTTCGTCTGTTTAATCATTGATTAACTAGTCTACAGTTGCTGTTTGGCACTCATTTCCTTTGCTTTAGTTCAGTAACAATAAATTTAATTTCTTTCTGGCAGTGGTTTGCGCAAAATCATTTATTCCTTGGAACTCTTGCATATGATAGCTACCTTTTCTGACAATTTTCTTGTAAGTCAAAATGAATCCTCATGCTTCTTCTGATAAAGTGAAATCACATTATAGCTAGCTAGCAATATCTTATCGTTGAGACAAACTTTTTAAAGGATACAACCAGATTCAGAACAGAAAATTAAACTAGTTGGATACTAAAAAACGGAAGACAGAAGGATAGGCCACAAGCATCTACTGGACAAGCATACAGTCATTTCGACATTCTTTTTTGACCACTGCTCCCTTTCATGGAAAGGTATGCTGTTAAGGTCTCCATTGATTGATGAATCATGTTGCATGGCCAAGATTCAGTAGCCAACCATAGGACCTTGATTCACCCTTCTTGGCTAAGTCCTCGTTATTTTTGGAGTTAGTTAAGATCTCTCCTAGAGGTCCACCTTGAGGCATCTGCCAAGAACTTGAGATGCAATCCTCCTGTACTTGTGTCATGTTAGGTGAAAGGCAGGTGGTGCGTGGACCTTCTGCAGAGTAGAAAGTCGATGAAATTAGCATGGAATCAGGATACTTATTTTTCCTAGACTCCATCGTCTCATTGTTAGCCAGGCTGAAGTTTTGAAGAACTGATTGGAGACAATCAGCATCATGCAGCTGAGTGGAGGAAATGTTCTTATTGCTCTCATGGTTGCTGCTGCCCCAGGCTTTCAGTGTTGTGTCTGAAGAGGTCGATTCACTATCCACTGTAACACTGAACTTATCCGGTTTATTCTGCTGCTTTAGTTGGGTGAGCAACGATAAGGTGGGTTGCATACTCATGGAATCCATCAGTGTAGTGTTGCCTTCTGTTTGCTTGTTTGCTTTCTCTCTGCTCAGCATTGTCCTGCAAATGTTTGGAAGTATTTTAAAGGGAGTTATCATGATTTGCAGCCCCAACTATAACCAAGATAACCATCAACTTATAACACTGTATATTCTGGAAATTTTTGAACTGTATAGTTCATCAGACACTATGATGTGAAAATGAATCTGGGAACCTAAAAGTTCTATTAATGTTGTGTACAGTAATAAATGAACTCAATTTTTCATATTGTGGGTGTTGGAAGTTTGAAACAGTTTTGCATCACATTAGATCAGTGTAAGCATAGACTCACATGTTTAAGCTATCTGTCCAATAGCTGACAGTGCCTGGCTTCAAGTCATTAACTTTTGCCTTCTTCAAGCTACCCTGTGACACAGCACATGACAATGAGCCAGCAGGAGGTGCCTCCTTTGAGGTCTTTCTAGGTTGATTTTCCACAGGCTTTCTTGAACGGTGGCGATTTCTATTGATATGCCGCTCACAATATTTGTGATCGGCCATCGCCTCCTTCGAACATCGCCATTTCTTTCCATCTGTTCGACGGCATCTTCCAGGTTCTGGGTCAGACTCTGCATTTGTGTAGCCTTGATAGATGGGTCTCCAACTCACTGCATCAGAGATGTACGTCATACTCAGATTGCATCTATATCCTAAACGATATACATGCTCCGATTAAAAATCAGATGAGCCGGGCATGTTCTGATTAAAAATCAGGTCTGCGTATGTCATACATCATCAAACTGGGTGTTTGGCAGTTTAGATGTCATTCAAAATCCAAATCTCTAGCCAACAATATTTGCTCCAATGCAGTTCTATTAGTAATGCAACAATAAGCATTTCTTTTCTGCTAATATCTTGTTTACGACAATACATTTTTCACTTGATGAGCATATACTTTCTGTTCAAAATGGATAGATACCTCTATTAGATGACCTGAAGCTTTTGCTGATTGAAATGAGCAGGCTAGAAGGTATGGGCGCCTTGGCATTGAGATACTTGTATATGAGGGCCTGATGCTCAAGCTCCATCCACTGTGACGGAGTAAAAGGCCTCTTGGTCCTGGACAGCAAGAAAGCCTGCTCATTTGGCCTTCCAAGATCCAAACCTAGATGACGAAACAAGGAGAATATCAAGCCTGACCAATGCTGAAGCAAGCAGCAACCTTATCTCCAGATGTACATGCATGGTTAAGCGAAGCGCCAAGACAAAAGCGCAAAGCAGAAAAGCAAATGAAGTGTCACAGACTCACAGCCTTGGCTGGGTAGTGGGCCCAGTGAAAGGTGAGTGTTGTGCAAATCCCTATGGTCTACTAGGCCCCTCGCATTCATGAGCGCTCATCAAGTTCCATGAATGCAGCACCCCTGTTTTCTTTTGACTTTTGCTTTTCTTTTGAAGATTGGAACAGGGAAATGCTGCAACTGTCTATGATGAGTTGCAGAGAACATATTCAAGACCATGCGGCATCTTCTTGGTTGGTTTTCCATACATGAAAATAGATGGAATAAAAAGGCAAGGAGAAAAGGGACATGACAGAAATGATATGTGCTGAGCTGATGAGCCATCCTAACCTGAAGGCAATGTTTGAGCAGCAGCAGCAGCCTTGGAGAACCTAAGCATCTTCTGTTCATCCAGGAAGGGGGAGGGGTACGATGCAGCAGCAGCACCCTGGTTGAAGCCTCCTCTCCTTAGGAGACCGATGTCGCCGTCCTTGGGGGATGGCACCGTGACGCTGAGGCCTTGCAGCCCCATCACTTCTCCGAGCTCCATGGCGGCAACGGCAGCAGCGGAGGAGAACTCGGCACTCATCTGAGGAGACGCGGACGAGGAAGAGGGGGGAGGAGGAGAGTTCTGTGGGTGGCTGCGGTGTTCATTGTTGGGGACAAGACAGGCTGGTGGTGGTTGCTTAAGAGGGTGAAGCTAGAGAGAGAGAGAAGGTGCTTGTGCTTTTCTGGGAGGCAGGGAGGTGATGGTGGCTCTTTGGGGGACTAGGGGTGGCCCTTAAATAGCAGGAGTCCTTTCATTCTTTTGTGCTTTGGAGCTGCGAGGTTTTGTTTTCGTCTCTTCTTTTCGAGATTTTTGGGCGCTGACGCACGCTTCACT
This sequence comes from Eragrostis tef, assembly GCA_000970635.1. Lineage (NCBI taxonomy): Eukaryota > Viridiplantae > Streptophyta > Magnoliopsida > Poales > Poaceae > Eragrostis > Eragrostis tef. The sequence continues at coordinate 36,033 of LAPY01001954.1, read as the reverse complement.
TTCCGGGGCTTATGTAATGGCCCGTGAGTACCACGGCCGGTGTAGCAATGAGATGTGATAACTTGGAGATCTCCGTCCCAAGATATGATCCAACTGATTGGCCATACGGCCCTACCTTTTGAAATGGTTAGTGGTTTCTCGCGACCCATTGGCGCGCGAGTTTTCATCGTCCGTGTGTGGTACATGTTTGAACGTTTCAGGAAAAGGCGTGATGCACTGTAGGCGTTATGTTAATGGGAGCGTTAAGATGTGGAGATAGATAGGGCCCGTCGGTAGTGTTAATAAGTGTGTGCGCTCGTGAGTGGAGTACGTACATGAGTAGTAGCTTCGTTGAAGTAGTACTTCAGTGAGTACGCCTTTGTATGGTTGCACGTTAATACGTGAAAGTAAATGGCCGGGCTTCATCCATGTGACGGTCAGGAGGAAGTGTGATGGTCACACACCGTGAACCGGCGTATTGATCCTCTCGAAACAGGGTACTACTATAGGAAAGGAAGAAACTAGGCAGTGATTTTCGAAAACAGATAGGAACGCCAGATTTACTGACCTCTTGTGTTGGGTAGATTTTTACCACTATGCAGGGCAACGCAGTCCGTCGAAGATGGGGTCGGGGTTTTTGGGTCGTCGATGGATGGGGATACACCACACAGGAGGCAAGTCGCAGCTCGGCGCTGTGCGCAAACATGGATGGCATGGGGCCGGGCGGCAAAGCAAAGTACGGGGTCGCTTTGGCAGCAGAGAGGCCAATCCATTCGAGCCATTCTAACCTGAAGGCAATGTTTGAGCGGCGGCAGCAGCCTTGGAGAACCTGAGCATCTTCTGTTCATCCAGGAAGGGGGAAGGGTAGGATGCAGCAGCAGCACCCTGGTTGAAGCCTCCTCTCCTGAGGAGTCCCATGTCACCGTCCTTGGGGGATGGCACCGTGACTCTGAGGCCTTGCAGCCCCATCACTTCTCCGAGCTCCATGGCGGCAACGGCAGCAGCAGAGAAGAACTCGGCACTCATCTGAGGAGATGCGGACGAGGAAGAGGCAGGAGAAGAGTGTGGGTGGCTGTGGTGTGCATTGTTGGGGACAAGACTGGCTGGTGGTTGCTTAAGAGGGTGAAGATAGAGAGAGAAGGTGGTTGTGCTTTTCTGGGAGGCAGGGAGGTGGTGGTGGCTCTTTGGGGGACTAGGGGTGGCCCTTAAATAGCAGGAGTCCTTTCATTCTTTTGTGCTTTGGAGCTGCGAGGTTTTCGTCTCTTCTTTTCGAGTTTTTGGGCGCTCACGCACGCTTCACTTTCCGGGGCTTATGTAATGGCCCATGAGTACCACGGCCGGTGTAGCAATGCGATGTGATAACTTGGAGAGCTCCGTCCCAAGATATGATCCAACAGATTGGACCTACGGCCCTACCTTTTGAAATGGTTAGTGGTTTCTCGCGACGTATTGGCGCGTGAGTTTTCGTCGTCCGTGTTTGTACGTTTAAGGAAAAAAGGCGTGATGTATACTGTAGGCTTCTCTTGAAAACAGGTTGTGTTAATGGGAGCGTTAAGATGTGGAGATAGATAGGGCCCGTCGGTCAATAAGTGTGTGTGAGCGCGTGAGTGGGGTACGTACATGAGTAGTAACTTCTTTGAAGTACTAGTACTTCAGTAAGTACGCCTTCTGTATGGTTGCACGTAAATATGTCAAAGTAAATGGCCGGGCTTCATCCATGTGACCGTCAGAAGGGAATGCGGTGCTCACACACCGTGAACTGGCGTATTGATCCTCTCGAAATGGGTATAGGAAGAAACTAGGCAGTGATTTTCAAAAATTTTACCTCACCTCTTGTCTTGGGTAGATTTTACCCACTGTGCAGCGCAACGGATGGGGTTTTCTCTTCAAGTTTTGGGTTATGGATGGGGATACCACACAGGATGCAACTCGCAGCTCGGCGCTGTGCGCAAACATGGCATGGGGCCGGCCGGGGCGGGCAAAGCAAAGTACGGGGTCGCTTTGGCAGCAGAGAGGCCAATCCATTCGGTGCGCTGCGCGGTGTCACGAGGTTGAGCTGATGCTTTTCAAGGCCCCCGTCCCCTCTTCCCCGGCTTCATTCATTGCGAGCTCTCTCTCCGTCCGCTCGCTTCGCTTGCCCGCCCGCCCGGTTTCGTGTTCGCGCCTCTGCGCGCGCCGGTGGTGAAGAAATGCTCGCGGAAAACACACGGGCTAGCTCGTATTTACTCCGACCGCGAGCGGTGGCCGCTGTTGGATAAACAACGGGAGCATGCACTTCGCCTTCACGTTCCTTCAGTGGCGTCCTGCGAGAGCCTGCCGCGCTCTGGCCAGCAGCCAAGCATCACGTGAGCTGAAAAGGGAGGGATTTTGCGTTGGGCGGCTGGGGTCCCGTGGCACGCCCCGAGTGAATGAATTCCTTGGGGGGGTACATATCGCTTTCAGGTGCTACTAGCTCCAACTTCATATCACGTGGAGCTTTCAAGTATGGGTCAAATCGGGGATAATCCTGGTACAAAGTGTTGTCGAGGTGGGGCTACGAGTATGATTGAGGACGACGTAGGTTGATGTGAGAGAGGAGCGCGCCCAGAGGGTTGCCAATGCCATGTCAAGCGTGCCAAACCACGATCCAATGGTTTACGGCACTTTTACGATAGAGATTCGCATTTTCAATTGGCTTTACACACTGCTAGACTTCTAGTATTACATCATGCTAGGCTTTTACTACATCCGATCCGTGGTACAACTTCTTTATTCTGACTTTGGACATCAGAAATTACGTATGAAGTTGAAAAAGTATAAGACAAGTAGGGGAGAGAGAGAGAGAGAGAGAGAGAAAGATGCGTGTGGTAGTGAGAATGATAAATGAGAGAGAATAATTTTGAACTCAAGAATTACATGTAATGTGGAACGGCTGGTATCTCTAGTGACCGGTCGTGGCAAATGTTGCGTACATTGTGGAAACATTTCGAGAACATGGCCCTTTTCAACCATGAGTATTATCTTATTTTACATTGGTGGCAGCGGACGTAGTATGTAAAAAATAAATTCAAGTATGACAGACAATTATCTTCCCAAGCAGACCACTGTCACAAACGGCGGGTGTGGTAAACTGGTTTTAGCAAACATCTCCCTCGGTCCCTCCTTCCCCTTGTTTCTACACACTCTCCTTCCTTTCTCCCACGACATGATCCAGAGAGGGCGCCGCCTGCACCTCTTGCCCTTTAATTTGATGCATGGCCGTCGACGCTCCTCCGCCTGGGCCGGGAACTATTAGAGCTCTTCTCGTCGTTAAGAAAAAGAAGAGAGAGAGCTCCTCCCATCGTTGAGAAAAGAAGGAGCTCACACCATCATCGTCAAGGGCTACCAAAAGGAGAAGGGAGATAGACAGATGCGCGAGGCGCTGAAGCCAAACAAGGTGTTGTTTAGTTCATGTTTGAAGCCGATTTGAAATCATTTATTGAAACTTCTTTGAATCGAGTTCAGTCAAATTGAAACCTTTGTTAATAGTCTACTTAAACTGTCTTAGGGAAGGCTAACGACGTGGGTTTAGGCTCACGATGGTGGAGCGAGCGCGCGGTGACAAGTGGATCGCACGAGCGACCTCATCCCATCCGTCGTGAACCTCATCACACGACGGCGCTTGCACTGTGGCGACGAGACGAATGTCTTTCCTGTATCTCGGAGCAATCGCGACGCGCCAGCATAGGGCCCTGGGCCGCCATGCTAAAGACTGCCCACTCTTGGCTCGCGCGCGCACACACACAAGCAACGGAAACGACGAGTGGTGTGGTACTGTGGTGCGCGCGCTGTGGGCGCACAGCGCATTTAGGGAACGCCGATTCGTGGGTCCTCTCTCTCTCTCTCTCTTTTCTCTCTGCATCGCTCTAGCTAGAGTGTGTGTGGGGCGCAGGACAGACAAGGTTCGCGTCGCCGCGATGGCGAGATTTGACGGAACCTCTGCACGGCGTGTTGGGGGATACGGTACGCCGCCCAGGTTTAACTCCCCTTTATTTACTCGTGCCTGGGAGGGGGTACACGGTACAACCGACGTACGCGTACGTGCGTGCAGGGGCTCGGTTGCACGTACGTACGGGCGGGCGGGCGGGCATTGTACACGGCATCGCGCTTATTACTTGCCCTCTCAATCAATGTGATTGGATTTCTCATGCGCCGCGACAGGGGCGGCCGGCATCACGTGTCTCGTGGGCGAGGGCAAAGGACTCCCCTTCCCCAACAACGACGACGACGAGGTCGTCATTCTCCGTGTTACGCGGACCGCACGTACGGGACGTCGTCGCAGAGAGCTGGCCTTCAAGCCACCACACGGGCCGCAGAGATGAACCTTCAACCTTTTTAGTTTTTTTTTTTTTTTGGTTTGCGTACGAACGAACTTCCCGTGCTGCTGGGGCGGCAGCTGGTCTTCGAGAGTCGTCGAGTCAGGCTGGCTGTCTGTCTGGGGGGCACTCCATCCACGGCGGCACGGGATCTTGTTCTGCATGCCGCAGTTCCATTTCCTGCGCCACACTCCTGTCCTGCTCTAAACTGGTTCTACGCAGCACTGCATACGGCCTCTACGAGTGCCATACTTGTGGACAACAGCGTACGCGAGAACTGTTCAGATGTAGGTACTGTCTAGCGTAGCACGCGGAGTGTCACTCGTACATAAACATGCTCTGCTCGTCCCCTTAACACAGGCAGTGGTGGATGTACGCGCATTGTGTTGTTCCGTAGATTGTACAGGCTGCCTGCGTGCCTCCTAGATCGTTGAAAGCCACCACCACTGGCATGCGATACTGCTAAGCGCGCACTGTTCAGATGCACAGCATCATTTCGATACGGGGTACCACGGTATCAGTTAGATACGGTGCAGCACGGACTGCACAGGCATACATCCTCATCGCCTTAACACAGGTACTAGTAGATACGAGCATTGTTTGACTCTGTATAGCCTAGATCTGCTGGCATGTTTCCACAGGTTTGAGATCTCTTTCATAGGCGCAAGTTGCAACTGCAGCTGCGAAAACCATCACAGCAAACCCAAATCTTTATTGAGGTTTCTGAGCCCAACCACCCAAAGCTTCACTTCCAGTTCCAGGATAAGGTACTTTCATGCTCGGTACATTTTCCGGACCAAGCAATCCTGCTGTTCGAGGACCAAAACCAGTCCAAACTCGCAACCGTCTCACTAGCTCTCCCATAGCCTCCTACAACTGAGGTGAACCACCCATATTTTCCAATGTATCAGCTTATATCTACATAACGTATAACACTACACACTGCCGCTTCGCAGTAAAGGAAAAAACAAAGTGCCGTAACAGGCTAGTTCTCTGGCCCAAAAGGGGAAAGACAAACAGTGGAGCAAGGCCAGTGTTATTGTTCTGTTTGTTCGGTTTGTTCCTCATGTACGTCTGTCTCGTCGTATATCTCCTCCTGCATCAGCAAAAAGAATCATGAAACATAAAGCATAGAGGTGCATAACATTGTACGATCTTTTAGCAACGAAAATAGCCATTATAATTTTGTCACACAATTGTCATAAACATCTGGTTTAAGCGTACACATAAGTTACAGGCAACAAAGCAGTTACCAGCAACGTAAATAAGATTGAGAAATTTGCAGTCCACTTACCTGCAGAAGCTCTTCGATGACATCCTCCATGGTTATGATACCAACCGCCTCTTCATCTTCACTCAACGTGGGCAAGGGCTCTTTATGTATCTGCAGAACATCTGATTGATCTTTGGACCATTTTTTACTTCTACTTCCTCTATTTGAATTCTGTGATTGGGTGTTAGGGTAGCTCTTCCATCTTCTAAGTGGTGGAGGAAGGTTCTTCACAACCTTTTCATTATTCTTATCATCGATAGCAATGGACACCTCTTAATTCCACCCACAAAGGATAAAACAAAGAGAAAGTAAGATATAATACAAGATAACGTATATAACTCAGTAAGAACTGTATTGGGGCTCACCAAAAGTTTCACCACCATTGCTGGCACTGGCAGGAGGTTCAGCAGGGTAAGTCGGATTGTTTTTCCTTATAACTACGGCCATATGGCTGTGGCCTTTCTGAAATTCATTTAGGATGTCGTAGAGCGGCATATCCTCAAATACACTGGAATTTAACAAGGCACATATGTATTAGCTTAGCTGAATATACAAAAAGGTATTGCTACCATAATATTTTCCAAAATATGAACACAAAGCAGGTCTATAAACGTTCAGTTTTGCATATTCAAACCACCAGATGAATTTGGCATGCGGGTTTTATAGATGTAATCAGAATAACTCATTTATACATGTCAAGAATAAGGATGTTCTTTCAACATCAGACATGTATATGACTAGTATAACACAAGAAAGCTAGCAGCAATCTCAATACAGGCATAGTTTTTTCCCCCTGTTGGTAAGATAGGACCAATTATACAGTGAATTAGGAGAAAAAAGGCTTTCTTGTGGAAAAATCATTGATAGTGTTTAAAGGTGTTTCTTTGAATTTCCAATCAGTTATCAACAACAATTAATTGGATAAAATGCTAGAAAATAAATTAATCAATTGGGTAGATAGAGACACTAAATAGAAATAGCTTTTTATATATTACTACAAAAATAACTTAAATTATTGAATATCAGAGCTTTTATATATTACCGAGGAATTTTGCGAACAGTTACACTTTTAATAGGAACCTCATCGTCAGCGTTAACAGATAATAAATTCTTCACCTGAAAAATCATAATGTACTTCACATAACAGAGGTAGCAATAATGAAAATAATTATAGTAATAAAATAGCGAGTAACATTAATGTATACAACATAACTATGTTTAAAAAACTTATTATTTTTTAATATATTCGTGGTTCATTAACAAAAAACCACAACAGGCTCTACATTCCTAGTAAATGCCCCATAAACAAGTGATGACGGTATTGCTTGATATCGAATCTACTAACCCTGCCGTGAGTAGTAACACTACACAGTACAGCTAAAGGAACAGCAGTAAGTTCAGAGTACTACTTCTGCAACAAAGCAGCAAATTGTACAATGCATATGCAGCTTTAACCTAAGATTTCATGATTTCCTAATTCTGCAAACTGCTATCGTATTTAACAATACAGGTAAAAATAATTCATTCCAAACCACCTCTGCATACTTGGTGCCACTTACTCGGCTACAGGGTTGACAATGACAACACTGCTGGCCAAAGTTTCCGTACAATTTTTCTGGATTTCTCCTGAACTTATTTTGAATGTTCTAATAAACAGCTAATTGTTAATCCTTGCCGCTGGCACTATCGCCAATAATCGAAGATCATTCTTCAATAAGAAATAAAGAAATGCCAACATTTGAAAATGCTACAGATTTTTGGTAAGGAGGGGGAGGGGGGCAGCTTATTTTAATGGCCAATAACATTACCAATATCAATCCAATAATATTTGTCTTCTTCTCATAATAAACTGGCACTCTGCTATGCCCTTTCTCAAGTACCTCTTGCATAAGTTCCCTGTATAAAAGAGAGTATGAACAATAGGACAATCCAATAAAAAATCTGCAAAATTGCACGATACTGTTCAACAGAATCATGCATAGAATTAGATATAACTTGGTACCTGTCAAGCTTTGCATTTATATCTATTGCAAAGGTTTGGCATATTGGTGTCATGGCATCTTTAGCTTTCTTTTCAGTGAGTTCAAGAGCTCCAGCTATTATGGTGGTTTCATCATGGGTCAATTCTCCACCTTTACCCGCCTGTTTCAATTACAAGATATGTAAAGACCAGAAACTTAAGAATTTACAAACATGGTATAATGTTGCATATACATAGTAGACATGCAAGAAATTCATTGGCACTGCCTAGAACTTTCAACTTGTTTGATGGCCCATTGAATCAGCTGTCCCACGAGCACTGCCTAGAACTTTCAACTTTGTACTGAAGATAAAAGTCTTGATGAGTTGATTAACTAACAAACTGATTGATTTGAATAGTGTGTTGTGTTGCAATCATACACCCTCACTATCTACAATATAGCAGGGCCTGTTCATATAGAGCATCTACTTATTTCCCATGCCCTTCCGTTAGTCTTCTCTTAAGCGTTGAACTTGCTAAATTATGCACCGTGTCAGTCCTTAACCATTTACAGATCCATTGGTGCACTAAGGAACTGAGTCATGCTGAGTTAATTGGGTGTGTGATTTGCACACCATAGACAACCCAAGTTCAAGTCGACTTGAACTCAGGTGCCTATGTCTTATTCTTAGAAGCCACTTAGTTCCTCCTAGGTTGGTCTAATGTAAATTGCCGCACTGTGCAAATATTTTTTCATCAAATTTTTTTTCATCTCCAGAATAGCGTAACTACCAGTTCATCCTCTGCACCTTCCTACGGCAGTCTGCACTTTATCTACTGTGGACATGAGGACATACAGAATGCGTCACTGCATCACATATGTTGCAATGTAGCATGTTGGACTACAGAGCCAGCAGGGATGACACAGCCTCCAAAGCAGGGGAAGGAAAGAGATGAAGGAAAGAAAGGCTTTTACATCTCGACTGAGCCCGGGAAACTATGGACACGGAGGATGCCCGCGCAAGACAAGGTGGAGGATGTAACATACTGTAAGATTATATATTACTGATAGGGGTTTTCAAAGGATATTCTAAGTGAAAAATACAGTAAAAAGTGACAGTCCTATCATGGTAGCCACATTTAAGCATTAGCATGTTATTTCAGAATGGAAGTTAGAATACCGTCAAAATGAATAACAATATCCACATTAGTTCCGGTAATTGACCACCCTCAAGAAAGATACATCAACCATCTCCAGTTGCTAGGATAACATTAGAGGTTTGTTACAATCTAGTGCAATTTCATATGACAGATCAGCACAATAGACACCCCACGCAACCAGGAAAAAGGAAGAAAATTGTAGAAACTATTCCAACTTTCATTAATTCCTTGAAACCCAAAAAAAATCACAAGATAAGACTACAAAAAGCTGTAAACATATCACACATGTCATGAGCTGGCTGTGATGTAAGCTGCAATAACCTCAATTGCTAGACAACTGTTCTCCATACCCTACCGCACTACTGCACTTTTAGCTTGTACTGCACATCAGCTATGCAAGACTCAACTCATCAACTGTCACATTTTACATTGAACTCCTATAACAAAAAGGCAAAGCCCAACATATAGTGATTTGGGTGATATGGCGATAACATGGACACATGGCCCACATATATTGAATTCAAAGCTTTTAAATTACATTTGAAGCTTTTCTTTCAGTGTTCAATTTGGTACGGAGTAGATTGAAGTTTAATCAGCATACAAATAATTAATTGATTTAGTTTTAACACTATCCTTTGGAGGCTCTATTACATTACAGAATCTGTTTAGGTCATAAGCACTCCGTATTATGATTTATAACTTCTCCTGATAAATTTAGGAGTATTTTATATAACACAAAAATCGTTAAGTCTGAGGCCATGTCACCATGTATCACCTATAACCACTCTAAACTTATGCCAAGGTTGAGAAATGAAGGGTTGTTATAACACAAAAATCAGTTTCACAATTGATTTGTCTAAAAACCAGATAAAGCTCTCATAAACTAGATGCTAGCCTCAAGCAAGTAAACTTTAACAATCATAATACACAAACTTATCCCACAGCGTAGGTAGACATAGTGGATCACCATGTGCCTGTTACTAGTGGGTACACAGGAAAACCATGCCTCAAAAGCAACACATAGATAGATGCATAAATACACCATAAGCAAGTCCATGATAAGCATAGCTTCACAGCGAAGGAACATTTGCAGTATGAACTTACTGCAAGATTAAAATACACATACCTCATTTCCATGCAGAGTGACAAGTGTTTTGAGCTCTGCTCTACGGAAGAGCGCTGTTTGACCATGACCAAGCACATAATCCAGTAGCTGAAACAGACGGATCCAAAGTTCAGTCTATATATATTGGATAACTCGTCTGGTGGTAATAAGACAGTCTGAGAGAATAATTAGAACCTTGCTTATTGGATAGGCAATAGGAAAGCAGATCCAAACGAGCACACGGACTAATGGAGCAACTGCAGCACCAATAGCCAGCCCATAATGTGAGCAGATGGACTGTGGTAAGATCTGTTCATACAAAAATATTAGCATAGTATACCTATCTGGGCACCTGACTCTAGTCATCAATAAGTAGAGTCTGAATGATTCACCTCACCAAACAGCAAAATCAGTGTCACTGAGATCAAAATCGCGCCCCAAGCTGTCACCAAGCTATCAAGGAATATGGGCAAAGCCTAAAATGCAGACAAGTATCTTAGAACACCTAATTTATACAGAAACTTTTGCAGAATTATCAGCAGATCAGTGTGGAGGCAAAGAGTAGCACCTCCATGGCTCCCGCGTTGCAGATCAGAAGAGTACATAGAAGAAGGTGTTGATTCTTCACGACAGGCATAATCTTAGCTGCGATTAAAGGGGAATATAGTGTCAGTGCCAATGAAAAAGACATCCACCGTAATCACTTGCAGTAGATACTGGCTGCAGGATACATCCCATAAAAAAGTGCACAATTTCGCATCTAATTTTGCTAATTAAATATCCTAGGGCTTATCTCCAACTACTTCAATGGGCCAAAATCCCACAGCAAAACAACAAAACTTTAGCTAAAAGCCACAACGTCACATATCTTTTCCTACTAGGATGCACTAACTCTCACTTCACACAAGAACAACAACAAACGGATTTAACTGTCATTAAATTTTCAAACATTTTTTTAAACCAGAACATAGTGAAGCACCGGTAAGTTGAAACAAAGTTTGCCTTTTGTACAGTAGGTGCTTTTAGAAGACACACCGCAGACAAAAAAATAGTGCACTGTTTCATTCTTTATCGCCACTGGGGAAAATCAGAAACCACTTGACAGGTGATCAAAGTCCTGTAACACAAGGATCCGTACATATATGATTGTCATGGTTTTTAGATGACTAGCACGAAATGGAACACCGGCTCAAACATCTGATACTCTGGAAAATGACCCTTGTTTCACCATCCGTCGATTCCTCCAGCCAATCCACTTATATTCAATTATTCATGGATTGATAATTTCTAAGCTGAACCAGAACCCGGAAGCTGTTCGACGAAATGCCAAGCCAGTCCGGGTAGCAGAGCAGCAGCAAAACCTGACCAACCGCTCATCTAAATCAGGCAACACGCACACGCCACCTAACAGGGCACACAGGCCGGAATGCAAAATGGAACAGTCCCCGGACGCCCGCCGGCCGCGGCGCCTGGGGTCGCGGCAGGGGAGTCTCCGGGCGTAGGCGAGCGAGCGAGCGGTAGGGCGGCGCGCGGCTTACCTGCGTGCTTGCGGTCCTTCTCGGTGCCGGACTTGGCGAGGACCTCGAGGTCGACGAGGCTGAGGGACATGAGCCCCAGGGTGAGGCCCGACATGAGGCCCGCGAAGAGCACCAGCACGATGATGATGGCGATGTGCTCGAAGAACCCGGCCTCGCAGCAGTGGTACTCCACCGCCATCCACCACCGGCCCTCGCCGACCGCTCCCCTCTCACTCTCCGCCCGCCCTCGACGACGACGACGACGAGGGGCAGACAC
>LAPY01001954.1:7918-20820 GCA_000970635.1 Eragrostis tef | reverse complement strand
TGCAGAAAAATAACTGTGAACACTGTAGCGGCTGCAGAAGAAATAACTGAAACACTATAGCTGCTACAAAACAGCCACTGCAAAACAGCCAAGCGAACAGGCTGATTGTGTCATATACATCTAAGATAATTTTTTTGGTTCATTTTAGCTTAATGACCCGTTAACAAACACCGAGGTGAACAGCCGGTGCTCGACACGTGTAAAAGAAATGCAGTCGAGCTCGTGTAGCATACTCCAATCGAGATCGTGTAGCATACTCCATGGTACAATACTGGTAGGACGTTGGAGAATGGGCTATGGACCGGCCCCACGGCGTACAGATACATGGTCGCGTCTATGGACCGGCCCCACGGCGGAGCTGCGCCTGCTTGCATGCCGTGCGCGTGTGCACGAATCACGGCATGGTACGGCGCGCCATGTCGCGTATGCAGATCAAAAGGAAAAAAGAAAAGGAAAAAAAGAGAGTATCAGATTGAGGAGTACTTACCCAAGTTCGACAGATCCTCGGTTCCGGATCCATTGTGCCGCGTCGTCTTGTTGCTGTTCGTGCAAACTGCAACGAATCAGCGCACCTCGCCCTCCCCTAGGCCTACAAGCAAATGCGAGATATATAGGAGTATACTTTTCAGTTTTCCATTCACGAAGTGGGAACAATTTACTTATCTTCTTTCAAAAAAAAACAATTTAGTCATCTTAAAATTGGGGAAAATAAACTAATATATACTGACTAGACTAAATATAATTAAGGAGTACAGCCTTTCTACACAACTAGTACCGTTATGCAAAAAATGAAAGGACAAATATGATGTAGCCAAACAAAAAAGTCACCGTCCGCAAAAATGAGGTCTCGATTTCTCCTTTTTTGCAGTTTGCAAAAAGGGGATTCACACAATGAGTCAAAGCTCAAAACGTTGAAATATTAGTAGTAGCATGAATTAGGTAGCAAAAGGTGTGAAATATTCTATTGGAAAGATCAACAGGGAGAACATACTCGCAAAAAAAACAAACAAACAGGGAGAACATATTCGATCGTCCAAGCTTTCGGCCGTTTCGACTGCCAGCTCGAGCTTTCCCCGTGTAAAGGAGGTAGGAACTGATCTCATGATCTCATCACCCCTATGAGCACACATTGATTTGCAGCTAGCTACACTCGAAGATGCCAACTTTTATTCAGCTACCTGCTTGAAGAAATTTCGGGAAGCTGAGATGGACGTAGCAATGGAAAGAGGCATCGAAGATGCATGGTTATGATCTACAAAGCATCATTGAGTATGACTTTTTAACTGCACGCTACTACGTCGCTACACCTATGAACGCTACGTGACGAAAAGGACGTCTCGGAGAAATGGATACTCTAGTCAAATGGGCCGGCGCTTGTAGTTCAGACAGTGACATCACCGTTGCTAAATTCGTCGATGGAGTAGGCCATTCGTCTTCTTGGAGCCGCAAGTCCGCCGTCACCTTAATTAACGTACGTGGACACTGGGAACTGCAGCTTTGCTGGTGACCGACGTTTGGCCAAGCTAGCAGTAGCTAGGTGGCAGCATCGCCGGTTACAAGGTTTGAACTTTAGGAATAGCCTCTTCAACAACTCGATCAGTTTTGACATTTACAGTGTTCTTTATGCATATATGACCCTTTTTTAATATAAAGAGAAGGCGTCGATTTTTCGGGTGATCGACATATTGCCAAGCTAGGCAGAAAGTTAGTATAGGCAGGTAGCATCGCCACTTTGAACGTTTGAAGGTTAGGATGGCCTTTTCAAGAGCTCGATCGATGTTGACATTTTTATTTGTTTGGTATGCCGTAGGCCCGTATGCATCAACCTTTTTCACTAGAGAAACCATATAATATACTCTATACTGTTAGTTATTGTGTAGCATATCGAGAACACTCTACACACAAAAAAAAAAACTCTATGTCAAGGCTTGATCAAATCTAAGTACTGGTAAATCTTAAGTAGGCAAGCTAGACATGAAGCAGACGCAGGAATATACAATGTGATGCGAAAGGGCATGTAATCTAGTGATTATAATTAAGAGCCTCTTAGCACCTCAGGTCTTGAGTTCGACTTCTCATGAGAGCGGATTTTTTAGAATTTAACGACGTTGTGCTTTCAGCGATAGAAGGGCCGTCGAAAGCGAGATGCTAGCAGTGACTTTGTCAATATCAAGGATTTGCCAACTCAGTCTTGAGAGATGTTCGTAGAAATAAGATTTTTATATGTACGTTTATATAGGTATGCGTGCGTGCGTTAGAAATGCCTGAGTTATACACAAATGAATAATCGCAAAAAAAAAACAAAGCAAAAACATGTGCTAACAAGAGCAGCAGTTTTACCATGTAAAACTCCAACCACATTTGCCTACGCTCTCGCTAGCAAACTAAATCCTTCCCCATGTTTTCGTACCAAATCCAGGACACATGTGTAAAGTTGCCACCATGGAAAGAGAAAAAGGTTGTGAAACTGGGACAGAGACATGGACAACCGATATCTGTTATTTACTTTAAGGACTACCAATCATGAATAAACTAAAGTGCTGCTTTATTCACTCAAAATATTGTTTTTTACTTGTAGTGGATAAATAACTATGCCATGTTACGACTAATTAAATTGCTTAACGAAAAAGAATTCTTGGACACATGTAAAAGAATTATCTTTGGACACAAAAAAAGCTGAAGAGAACAAAGACCGGGCCTTCACATATAACATGGGCTTTGAGGTCCATTGTCGTGGATATATATATATCTTTTGATTTTGTGGCCTCAAGCTCCTAAGCTTCGAGGTGGCTTTTTTTTTTAAAAAAAAACTTTGTATGCGCATGTGAAAACATTGCGGGTTGATGCATTTTAGGCTGCATGTAAGAAAACATTGCTAGGAAAGATGCATTGGCGATATGGACCAGACGGTTCGTCGAGGCAGTGCAAATGTGCAATCAAACAAATAGGCTCGATCTATAATTGGAAAGGTTCTTTGAATCATGTGACAACGCAAACCACACGGTTTGATACTCGATTCCAATGGTTGTTGAGTGGCTGGTTTTAATTAGTTAGCTAGTTTGATCGAAAATGGGCATGAGGGAGATCAATGTTATGGTTAGCCACAATGGTCGAAGATGAGCACTTGGCAGATGATTGTTAGTGTTAGTTTGTTGGTGGTGCTACTTTGGGAGGAGATCGAAGGTGGCATCGAGTTAATTGCAGATTGCTGTGTGACGATCCAAAGTTAGGAAAAAAAATGTAAATACCTATGAACCCGTGAAATGTTTTATTTGAATCTATGAGCAATCACAATTATTTTCCGCAGTTACATATATATGATTTTTATATTACTTGATAGCAACTTGTAGTCTGCCCCACTGAACATATAATCCATATTTCCCCAGGAAACTTAAAAACAATAATACCGTGTACAATCAGGGCTCTTTTGGAACGCTGGAATGAAAAACACAGAAATAGAAAAAAAATACAGGAATAGGATAGGATGGCGGGTGCAAAACATAGGATTTGAAAACACATGATTTTTGTGAAGAGTGTTGTTTAGATGAGCTGCATGAAAGCACATGACTTTTATAGAAAATTGAATAGTAAATCATCATTTGAACATGTTTAAATAATGTGTCATCAATTTGGATGTAAGGTGGACTCACCGATCTGGCTTCTCTACAAGCTTTGCCTCGATCTACGCAAAGGAAGCAACAAAAAGAGGTTGGAGTGGAGGGAAAACTTTCCTGTGTTTTTTCTCTGAAATGAACTGCTTAGGAACTTTTCTTATGGAATTCCTACGATGCTTTCTTACAATCCAAAGAGTGCCACAGTAGTCAAATCCTAAGGAATATGAATCCTATGTTTTTCCTTTGTTTTTCCTACCATCCAAAGAAGCCCTCAACCTTCAAGTCGCAAAACTACGAAATAAGAGAACCAAACATTGGGCTGCTGTGTAGACAATAACTTCTGCTTTCTCCACAAGTCGACAAATTTTGCAACTTTCTATAGTGAAAACGCTTTGGTCATTTGGGGTATTTGCACACACTTAATTCTACTTTCAATTATGTGCAAAAGAATCCTACAATCAGTCTGTTCGCTTGGCCGCTTTGCAGCGACTGTTTTGCAACAGCTACAGTGTTTCAGCTATTTTTTCTGCAACCGCTACAGTGTTTCTGCAGTCGCTACAGTGTTCGCAGTTATTTTTTTCAGTCGCAGCCTACCGAACAGCCTCGATATCATCAAGTGACAATAGAACGCACTCGACTGGCAGTGCTGCATGAGTAGAGGCACATAAATGCGAAAAAAAATATCATTTTTCATTAGAAAAATAATCTCTCGTCACGCAAACATTTCCGTTAGGATCCTCTGCGTCATTTTATACCTACTACCCACCAACCGCGCAACTTTGACTCCTCCCCGCTACTCTCCCGTCGCTTTCCTTTTCGTCCCAAGCACATCCTTTCCTTCCGATCGAAACTTCCAATTCCGATCCCACCAACCAGACCACCCCCAACCCCCACCCCCTCGCGATCGCCAACTACTCCTACTACCACCATCACCACCGCCGCCTGCTACAAACCATCGCCCCTGAACCCCCAATCTCCGCTCAGTCCTGCTTCGTCTCCACTCCATTGCTGTCGCCGCGCGACTCGAGGTGATCGCTTGGGTCGCACTGCTCCGTGGATGATTCTAGTTGGTTGCGTTTTTGCCTCTTTTCCTGAAATTATTTTGGTCGCGGGTGGATGGTGTAGGGTTTTCGGAGCCGAGTTCGAGCGGCATTGGCGTATTCGCCCGGCCTGGGTTTCCTCCGGAGTCGACTTCGAGCGTCTTCTCGAGGTACGCCCCCACTCCCCTCGCTTGCGGATGGTGTCGGTTTCTGAATCAGGTGGTTACTCGTGCGGCGAGTCGAGCGGAAGTGAGGCGCGGGGCCTTGGCGCTTTCTGCACTCGAGATTTTGTTAGTCGAACTAGTAGTAATGTGCGTCCGTCTGCTTGATTGGGAGCGGTTTGGCAGTTGCGAGATTGCGATTTCGTTGTTTTCTTCTGAATTTCAGTTTGTTTGAGGTCCGATGTTCCGAATTCGGTGGACTGGGAAACGGCGATGTCGATTGATATGCTATTGAATTTGAGGCAGACACCCCTGCACGATGGCCTCTTCTAGTTTATGAACTGGCTCTCAGTCAAAATAAAAGTGGAACAAAAAAAATATTCGTTTCTGAAGGAGACTGGCGGTTGGAGTGTTGCAACTTTCCGCTGGTTCTGAATTTCAGTTTATGTTTGTCCTCTTTGTGGCAAAATGACACAGGGGCCGGCTCTGTTGTTTTCTGTAGATTCTTCGCGTCTACTGTCAGATACCATTTTGTACTTTTCTATGTTGCAGTCAACCCCTTGTATATTCAACTGCAGGGTTCATTTAGTTAGTACTTGGCCCGTCAGCTATACTGAGATATTCATACTCCAATTGGTCAGTGTTAACTCTTCTTCTTTAAAGGAAGATAGATCTGCATTATTTGTTTATGACAAGTGGCCAGATCTGCATTATGCATGGAACAACAACAGAGGCTGTAATCTGCATTTTGTAGTCGATCGGTGAGGGAAGAAAAGGTCAATAAGCCTCCCAGTACAGTACACCAAGGATTGCATAAGCCACATAGGCTAAATAGTCATGCAAAAACTTATAAACACCAATTTGCTTTCGCACTCTCAGCTCATTGTTTGATAAATTCGCCATTTATTTGGCCTCATTTTTTTAAAAAACGGGTTTTTCCTTCAGTACCACCTAGATAAATGTCAACTTATCTTAAAAATAATCAGGGGTGATTTTAACCGAGTATTAATTAACTATATAGTTGAAATCTTGAAGCCCACACCATATAGGCTTATTTCACCTAATTTCACAATGAACTACCCCAATTTCCAACTTTGTACCAGGCTGCATACCATGATATATTTTTGGTTCCTGCTGTCTTGATTTAGTATAGAGTTTTGTTGCTTCAATGGAAGTTCTATTCTAAAATATGCTCGTTACAAAATACATGTTTTGAGGCTTTATCTAGCTTGGATCCAGTCTGGAGGATGAACCATTCATGTTGATTCATTGAGTAGTCGGGAGTATGAACTATTCATGGCTGGAGCGCTGGAGTTCTGCAAACTGCTGTCCTGTCTGCTCATTCAGAGTTAGTTTTCAGGACCCCTGTGTTGGTTAGGTTCTCTGTTTCGAATGTAATGTCTTGAGTACGTGTGTGCAGTGTGCGTGGAGGGGTTTATACGTCTCCTGTATTCTTCTTCTTAATGAAATCATGCACAACTCTCCTTCATATTTGAGAAAAAATGTCTCCAGGATTTAGGTTGACTTATTATTTCTCCAGTTTATATATCAGTAGATTTCTCTAAGATTCCTTACTTTTCTTCTAGTGGATTGCTGAAGGATTTGTCTTTCATTCACATTCCATCGCGTGAACAATTGGTCATTCCAGTCTCCGTTGAACTTCCTTTATTGCTTTTATAATGAATTGCTCTTTTTATATCACTCACGTGAATTTGAGTGTCATGCTTCTGTTTTTTTCCTGATCAATGAGATAAAAATAAGACTAGTACTAACTTGTCTTTTGTGAAGTTTCGTCTCACTAGTTTCTGTAATATCACTATATGGTGCTCCTTCCATTTTACAATTTTTACAATAACTACTCCACCATGTGCATGTACAAGGAAGAACTACGCGCTATTTCACTTATCTGATTACACATTTTTATCTTGAGTTCACTTCTGTGAGACTTCTACATATGTGAAATTTCATCTATTGTTCCTTTCCTGCAGGCAGTAACAGAACGATGAAGTTTTCTGTATCTAGATGACAGAAGGAGTGCTAGATCTCACATATTTTTAGAAAGATGAAAGTGGGTGGTCTTCTGACCTCCGCTGGAATCAACATTGGCCTGTGTGTACTCTTCTTCTCGTTGTACTCTATCCTAAGGAAGCAGCCACAAAATGTTAAGGTCTATTTTGGAAGAAGGATTGCTGAGGAGCACAACCGACTCCGTGAGGCTTTTATGTTGGAGAGATTTGTTCCATCCACTAGCTGGATCGTGAAAAGTCTGAGATGCACAGAGGATGAACTGCTAGCTACTGCTGGTTTGGATGCTGTTGTTTTCAACAGAATTCTCGTATTTAGGTACACACATCTTTAACACATTTTGCTCCTTTGGTTCCTGATTTCTTAATGATTCTTTGAAACGTTGCAATATGTTGAATTTGCTATTGGGGGCACCAGAACCCTGTAACACAAAAGTCACACTTTTTTTAAAAGTTGTTTATGCTTTGTCACTTGAATCCATCAGTCTCCTATATTTTTTATCTGGAAGGTTCACTATGTTACTTTTGGAACCATTGTGGCTTTTAAATTTTACCTCTAATTGTTGATTGATGCATCATTTTCTAATTAATGCCACATAACTTTTCACCAGAAACTGTAAATTTCGTGAATATAAAGTCGTGGAAAACATTCAGAATTAAACATAACTCTGGGAAATCAATGAAATAAATAATTCAGGGAAACTTTATAATAATTCATAAATATAAAAATTGAACACCATATTCTCACCTCGTATGACTATGTGGTGTACCACTGAGGGCTAGCCTTGTAATTCATCATTCATGCCAATTGATCCTAACTGATGGACTGGAATATGACAATTTTTTGTAAAAAATACTATAATCTGTCAGAAATAAATATGGTAGTGTAAAATTAATTTATTCAACTGCAGTTTACTCAACATCAGTTACTACTATGACACAGGCGGTTTTTTCCCACCAATGTTCTTAGTAGATGTTGGTTATGTGTCTCATAACTGTAAACTAAAAAGATAAAGAAAACTCGTGCCCCTTACAGGAAATAGAGAAACCTTTTGATATGCTGCGTTGTCTTGTTCTGCTGCCTTTCTTATATCGTTTCTGTAGTTTTTCACTTTCTAGTTGCGGAATAGTATGCTGATCTCTTTTATTTTCAACAGCATACGCATCTTTTCCTTAGCTGCCATCCTTTGTGTATTTGGAGTACTTCCACTGAATTATTTTGGGCAAGATATGCATCATGTCAAGATTCCTTCAGCATCGTTAGAGACATTTACCATTGGAAATGTGCAAGAAAGGTCAAGATGGTGAGTTGTTGAAATCCTCTTTCTAGGTTATATTGTGACTAACTTCTGGAGTTAATTGTGATATCTTAAATGTCGATCTGTTTCTATGCGTTTGTACCGACCACTGAACTATTGACACATATATTTCAAAAGTCATACATTCTCTTGGAATTTTCTTACACCTATTTATTATTATTTGTAAGAGCAAGTTTACACTTATTTATTGCAGGCTCTGGGTCCATTGCGTTGTACTGTACATCATATCTGTTGTGGCTTGCCTTCTTCTTTACTTGGTAAGATAAAGTAATCTGGCCCTTGCAAGATTAAATGCTTTTCCATTGCCTTGTAAGTTTAGGAACTTCTCTGTATTAATCTGCGTTGTTTCTGTAGGAGTACAAGCATATTGCTAAACTGAGAATATGCCATGTTTCTCGAGCAACAAGCAACACTAACCATTTTACTGTCCTTGTTCGCGGTGTACCAAAATCAAGTAAAGAATCATTCAGCAGGACCGTTGAGAGTTTCTTTACCAAGTACCATGCATCGAGTTACCTATCTCATCAAGTTGTTTACAAAGTTGGAAAAGTTCAGAAGATAGTGGTAAGCTATAGTTACTGCTATCAAATCCATCTGCTCGAGTCACACTGTAATGTTAGTCGAACTTGCAAAGATAGGATCATAGTAATGCCAACTTAGGATATTCTTATGTAATATATCTCATATGATCTGTACATAACCACTGTTGTTTCTGAATGTTAGTGAGGTTGACATTTGCCTTTGTGAGACCATTGATATTTTCCAGGTGCAGATTTGTTAATAGTTTTGTTTTTAAAGCAGCACAGATAATCAGTCTTTTTTAATCAGATAAAGCAGGATTATAGAATAGTAGTTGGCCACTGGACAACAAGAATTTCGCATGAAATTGAGCCAGGCTCGTCTATGCATATTTATATTAGCCCGTCAAGCATTCATGCAGCACCCTATCTGTTGACATGGGAAACTCTCATAACTCTGCTAAGCTCTTGCCTGCAATTTTTGTGATGCTATTGAGTTGTTTGCCATATGTTATGCTCTAGTGTAGAACATGCTTCTAGGCATCTTATAATTCTAATTGTAGTGTCATTGATTGGTAGTTAATGTGGCTGAAATTTGAATTATTATTCATTTGGAAGGGGCTGTAGCCTAAATTAAATGTACGGACAATGAACTTTATAGTTGGCCCATTTCCCATATGGGTCCACAGTCCCTTACCTGAGACAGGAACCATCTTTGAATAAGTAATGCAACTACATCTTCTGTTGTTTATTCCTGTTTATTACACTAGCAATTTTATTCTTGCATTTTACAGACTGGTGCAAAGAAGGCTTACAGGAAGTTCAAACATTTGAAAGGCAGCACGGTTGATCAGAGATGCAGAGCAATTACATTACGGTGTTGTTTCTGCGGAGCAACTTCTAATTCGTTCCGGCTATTGCCCAGTGAAATTGAGCAAGAGGGCGAAAAGCCGCAAGAGAGCGAAAAATCTGATTTATACAAGGCTTAACTCAGTTGGAGATGCTGCAGCAAAGGCTCCCTTTCCTGAGAGGGATACTAAAAAAGTACTTTATTACAACTCACACATTCTTATATATACGTTTTGCTTCAATATATATTAGCATACAGTATGCATCATCATATTGAAATGACTCAATTTGTTACTGATGATTGATTTATGTTGAATGAACACCTGAGATAAATTGTAATAGCGACATTGGTTCAAGGCCAAACTGATGGGTGCATTCCAGTAACTAGTGAACCTGGGCAGAACGCAACTAAGCAAAGCATTTCCACAAGAGATGATAGTTGCATTAGTCATTCTGGCATTGTTCATATTACAGCCAGATGTATTGACTATTGTTTCACTTGCAGGAAATTTATGACCCAGATAATAACTGGCTACCTTCCCAGTGTCATCTTGCAAATATTTTTATACAGTGTTCCCCCAATCATGATGCTATTTTCTACTTTAGAGGGACCTATCTCTCACAGCGAAAGGAAAAGAAGTGCTTGCTGCAAAGTATTATACTTCACTATTTGGAACGTATTCTTTGTCAATGTCTTATCAGGTTCTGCAATTAGCCAAGTAATTTCTTTATCAAGCCCCAAAAACATTCCTATGCAGCTTGCTAAAGCAGTACCTTCGCAGGTAAATTCACATATTTATTATTTTATTTGTTATAAAGAGGCAAAAAGATGATATACCGTAATCTTGTATTGATTCATTACAATATTTGTTTTTATTGAGTTCTCGTTAGTAGTTCTCTGCAGCTTTATAAACATTTTGTTTCCATTTCAGGCTACCTTCTTTACAACTTATGTTCTGACTTCAGGATGGGCTAGTTTATCATCAGAACTAATGCAACTCTTTGGCCTCATATGGAACTTTATAAGAAGATATATTCTGAGAACGAAAGGAGATAGTGACTTTGTTTTCTCATTTCCCTATCACACTGAAGTGCCAAAAGTTCTGTTATTTGGATTATTGGGCTTCACATGCTCTGTACTAGCACCTCTGATCTTGCCTTTTTTACTGCTGTACTTCTTTCTTGGCTACATTGTGTATCGCAACCAGGTGAGAAACTAGAGATTTGTTCGGAAGTCCACATGCAAATTTTATTAATACTGTCAGAAAAATATTCGAAACTTAGTTGGTCATGTTGTATAGCATAATTGTTTTCTTTTATAATAATTGAATTGAACCTGGAAGTTTGACAATGACATCAATTCTACAAGTTTCACATTTTAGAATAAAATGCTTCTGTTTTTGTGCTAAACATTCATTTACATATTTCATGACTTCTATATATGATCCTTTTTTATTTTCTATGTGTAACTATCTGTTACTACCTCGCCTGAAAAAAGAACCTAGTAGCTTAACATTTGTTTCCTACTCTCTCCAATTTTCTTTAGTCGACGTTATTACACAAAAGTTAGTCCAAATTTGCTCTAAATGTTATGTCCTAACAACATCAAAATAAAACCGGAGGTAGTAGTTGTAAATTTAAGTTTTCACAGTAAATCTTTTACAAAAACGTGGCTTCTGTGCTCCCATGACCTAACGAGTTAATAATTATGTTTTCAGTTTCTCAATGTGTATTGCACAAAATACGACACAGGCGGTCTGTATTGGCCAATTGCTCACAATACAACAATATTCTCCATCATCCTCACCCAGATCATCTGTCTTGGTGTGTTTGGCCTTAAAGAATCCCCAGTGGCTGCTGGCTTCACTGTGCCTCTTATCATCTTTACTCTTTTGTTCAACCTGTACTGCAGAAAGCGTCTTCTCCCATTATTCAAGACGTTCCCTGCGCAGGTTAGTATCTTATAATTGTACAAGTTTTATTTATACTACACAAGAATCCAGGACATACTTCAGGCATGTTTAGTTCTTTTGATTTGATCCTGTCTGGCCTTGCCGCTTGGGCAAGAAATTGTTATTAGTGGCAGAGAGTTGATTTTACTCTCTAGAAATTTTCTTGCCCCAGGGCAAGGTGAAGCAAAAGTTGGCAAAGTAACCAAACATGCCCTCATTGCAAAACAACATGTCTATTTCATTTTTTGCATCTAGGAAACATCATATAGAGACCCCTATCTAATACACGCTTCAAATGAGTTTCTTACCATGAATTTCCCCCTTATCCAATTCTTGGTTTCATGGTATGCACAGACTTTAATTGACATGGACACCAAAGATGAGCAAGCGGGGAGGATGGAGGACCTTCATCACCGTCTTCATTCTGCTTACTTTCAGTTTCATGACACTGACGATGACATTCCATTGGAAGGAGTTCACACTGTCGGTATTGACGATGATGGATGTGGCACTTCAGGTGAATCTAACTGTAAAGAAAGCCCCGATCAACCCGAAAGTGACCTGTCTCACCCGACACTGGAGGGTCTCCCTGTCAGTCAGCTACGGAATGCCGCACGTTCTCTGAGTTTCATCGTGAAATTGCAGAAGAGAGGCTTGTCGGTTTAGCCCGTTCCTTCATCCGCATTCCACCCATGTGAATTCACCATTGACAAACAAACACACCTTTACTCATAGCACGTACAGGAGAATATACATAGAAATGGAAGATTGTGTTGCCCTTTTTCAGTCAAGGGTAGAAATTTTGCTGTGTCAATTGATGCCCCAAGAGGTCAACATTTTTCTGTTGGACTACACGGGAGAAATTTACTATTCATCGATTGATTCTTCAAACATATACCTGCCATCAGTAGTTCTACTCACCACTACTTGTTGGTTGTGTTTCGTTCAGTTTCTTCATGAGTGTGCTTAGTTTTGTTTGTACTTTTGTCCATGTGGTGCTGTAGCTGTACACTGCTGTTTCCCAGATCTTTCCTAGCTATGATAGATTCAAGGGTACCATCTAATTTTATCATGGAGGACATGTAGAAATAGCTTTTTGCAAGCCCCTCTGAAATTGATTCCTGAACGGCTGTGGATGCAGGGAAGGAACAAGCGCGGCGAGGCGGTGATAAACAAGACGGCTTGACTTGGAGGTAAAGAGAGAACTAATCACCCGTTATTCCAAACAAAATTACACAACCCGACACGCCAAATGTACTAAAAATGGCAAAAAAAAAAGAAAAACAGCACACAAGCGACACGCGGCGCGTCGGACCACCACATCGCGCGCATCACAGGATAGTACAGACGGACGAGGCGGATCCCTCCGCTGCGGTTCCTTCGCCGGCGACCGCCTTGTCACCGGCCGGAGCCACGCCCGGCCAG
>LAPY01001953.1:36759-57230 GCA_000970635.1 Eragrostis tef | reverse complement strand
ATAGTGTAGTACAAAGCAGACCGCTGCCCTGCCTTTCCAACTCGCATCAATCTGGAACCATCTGGTGCCTTCATCACTCATTTAGGTCTCCACCATGAATCCCACCTGCACCATCGTCAACGAGACTGCACGCTCTAAGCGCAAGTTCCAGATTGACGGGCGCCCGCTCTTGGAACACAACGACTATGTCCAATAAAGGTGGAAATTCGATGGGTACGTGCATGTGGGAGATTTGTTTCTACAGTCACCAGCACCGCGACGACAGCGAAATCGACATCGCGGTCTAGCTTGTCTTCCTCAGCGTGGCCTGTGTGAACAAGGCAACGGCGAGTCTGGGCTGCCGACGCACACACACTTATTTTATGAATGCACATACGCAATCCTTACCCTTATGATTATCTTCGAAGACTGAGCTGGCAATTTCTCAAGATTAACAAAGTCACCACTAGTGTCTCGCTGTCGATGGCTACATCGCTTACAACCAAAAACATAAAACCGTTAAATTATAGAAAATTTGCTTCCACGAAAAGTTGAACCTAAGATCTTAAAGCTGTTACTCAATTGCCTCAATCACTAGGCCAAGACTCCTTTCTCAATGTGTGTTCGTTTCCTTTATCTTCCATACCTGTTTGCAGCAGTGCAAAAACCGTTTGGTTACAAGTTTCTGCAACATACATATACCTAATGTATTGGCAAAGCGTTGAATCTGTTGCTGGTATGCATGCTTTGATATTATTTGTCCAACAAAGTTATTGTTTACCTTTTTTTTAGCCAAGTAGTTTTGCAGCAATTGCCTTCTACGTTTATATCGCAAGCTAAAATTTTTCATAATATTACATATGTCATTATTGGCTTATTACCATTGCATATGCCAATAATAACTACTCACTCCCTTGTTAACTATATGACACTATTGATTTTTTTGTTGAACATTGACCAGCAATGTATTGTTCGATTTATCGTCAAAAACATTTCATGATTAACTTATATATTTAGCTCTTTGCACAAATGTTTATGAATAAGAGGAATGGTCAAGTAACGAAAAAATTCAATGGTTTCATATTTTTAAATATGGAGGGAGTATCTAATAAGAAAAATCATCCATTAGGAGATCATATAACAAACTTATTTTTTCTTTCCATAAAACACTATGTCTTTTTATGTATAAGGGATATTCATCTTTGCCGGCACTAGGAAACATAACAAAACATACTCCCTCCTGTGTCAAAAAATTTGCCGTTTAGTACATTGACACGGTCTTTAAAATACAACTTTGACTAATACTTTTTGCTATAAAATATTTATAAAATATTGCTAAAGTGTACTTTTATAAAATTATATTTTAATACGAATCTACTCATATCATTTTCACATTTCTAAGGATAATGCATAAAAAAATATTTGAAATTAAAGTTTAAAAGTTTGACTTAGAACAACCTCATAACGACAAGTTTTTTTAAATAGGAAGGAGTACTAAATTGGCCCACATACGAGCCAAGTCCAACCCACACAGGGTAAGCCTTGCATTGCGAGATTCTCTGTTCTGCGGTCACAATAATGTTATCTTTTTGCGGTTAGTACTATTTTCAGAAACCAGACAGGCTGTCAGAGGGAGAGTGCGCATGCGAGTGGAGTTAGTTTGGGGTGGGGTCCGCACTGACGTCATCCATGTTTCTAACTAAAAGAGGGAGAGTGCGCATGCGAGTGGAGTTGGTTTGGGGTGGGGTCCGCACTGACGTCATCCATGTTTCCAACTAAAAACAATCTGTAGACTCCAAATCGTGTATCTAAATGAAAAACCATTTCATCACCATGTTTCTCATAACGAGATGTTCAAAACTATACCCCACTTGCTTACGTTTCAAAAAAAAAAAAATCGACACTAGAAATGTTGCTGAAACTTTTTTTTTGGGTTGGCCAACTTTTTCATTTATTCCTTAAACTTTTCCGTTTGGTTATCCAACTTTTTTATTTGACGCTCCAACATTTCTATTTAGTTGTCCATTTTTTTAATTTGTTGTTCAATCTTTTTATTTGTTTTGTTCAACTTTCTTCGTTTGTTGCTCCAATATTTTTATTTATTGTCCAACTTTTTCATTTGCTCCTTCAATTTTTTGATTCGTTATATTTTATTTTTAAAAATTTTTAAAACATAGTCAAGTGAGGTCTAGTTTTGAAGGTTTCGTCTCAACAAACGCAACAGTGCATACATTTCGTAATTCGAAAATTCGATTTAGAAGCTATGCTTTTTTTAAAACAGAATATGCATTAATATTTTAGCCTCTGTATCGATTGATACATGTAGTTGTCCATTATTACAAAGAGCGACCAAAAGAATAGGCCGAATAAATCACAAATATTTATGGCATTCATGTCAAGCATCAACATTATTTTAATTAGCAGACAATTTCAATAGGAGTGGTTACCGCAGTGGAGAAGCCCCTGCATCGGACGTCTAGAAAAGTGAGTGTTGGACAGCGCCAAAACATTCGAGCATCCGTTAAACTTTCCAAACAAAAAGGATAACTGTAACGGCGTTCTGATCTATTTCCTTCCGATCGGCCGTAACCCTTGAGGTTCCTTTTCGATCATATCCTTCCTTATCTCCAAGTAAAATACTTGAGGAAGTCCAAATATTTCTCAATGTGGACCTTTTGTTAACGTTCTGGCAGTAAATGTCAAGATAAAAATAAGTGTGTGAAAGGGGTATTGGCCTAGTGGTTAAGACACCCGAGTAGCACCTTTGAGATCCTAGGTTCGACTCCTGGTGAGAGCGAATTCTAGGATTTAACGGCTTTGTGCTTTCAGCGGTAGGCGATGCAGCCGTCGACAGCGTGTTGTGCGTGTGCGTGCGTATGTGCGTTCATAGGGGTGAGTGTGCATGCGTGTTGTGAATGTCTAAGTTGTACTGTGTAATCACAAAAAAAAAGATAAAAATAAGTGCAATCTTTTGCGTGCTGGACTTTGTCATAAGCAACTCTCTTTCCCGTGAGCGATCCTTTTGCGCGGATGAATATGTTAGCTCTTTTTAGATAACGGGAAAGATTTCTTTCTCAAGCAAAACTATTTAAGGATCAAACCATGTTGCATAGTTCGATTACCAAACAAACACTGCTCCTTTCCGAATCGCACTGTCATATATCTTTCCATAATAAATCGGTTTATAAAAGGATATGCACAGATCGGCCTATATAGCAGCTCGTATTTCGTGGAGTAATACATTGCATGATTTCGTTCCGCCTTCAGGCACCTCCGTTACCGTGCCCCCATATTGCTCTCCACCATGGACGTGACCTCCATGAACGTGACCTGCACTCACCTCACGAGTCCGTGCGCCTGCTCAAGATCGACGGTTGCCCGCCCACCCCAGCTTCACGGTGGCCTCAGGGCACAACAAGTACATCACGTCCACATGGGAAGTCGAAGGGTACAAGTGGGAGATCCGTTTTTACCCTAGCCAGCTTTCTGACGATTGTGCGTGCCACATGGCACTGGAGCTTGTCTTCCTCAGCGAGGCCCGTGGGAAAGACGTAACGGCGAACCTGAGCTGCCGGCTGGTGGATCCAACCAGCGTCCTTCAGCCGTCAGCTGAAAAGAGCGGTCCGTCCAAATTATTTCGGCACGCATTAGATTCATCTGAAAAATTGCAGATCATGAGTAGACCCGATGCACACTCATCGGGTTATCTCATGAAGATCGGTTCTGTGTTCGTCGAATGCGCTGTCACCGTGTACAAAGACCACGATGCTATCACTGTGTCGTCCTCCAATCTCTAAAACGACCTCGGCGAGCTCTTTTGTGCAGCGAGGCCGGAGCTCACGTCACGTTCATCGTTTCAGGTGAGTCCCTCTCCGCGCACAAGAGCATACTAGCCGCGAGGTCTCCCGTCTTCAAGGCGGAGTTGTTTGGCGAGATGAAGGAGAAGACATCCCGGTGCATCGAGATCAAGGAAATTGAAGCTGTAGTGTTCAAGGCCATGGTTGGGTTCCTCTACACTGACACAGTGCCAGAGCTTGATGAGAAGCAAGAGAACGCGGCCACCATGGCTCAGCATTTGCTTGTAGCTGCTGACAGGTACGGGCTCGACAGGCTCAGGGTGATGTGCGAACGCAAGCTCGCTCTCGGCATCTCCGCGGGAACGGTGGCGACAACCCTGGCTCTTGCGGAGCAGCATGGGTGCTCGCAGCTCAAAGCCAAGTGCATCGAGTTCATGGTTGAAGCGTCACCTGAAATTCTTAGTGCCGTCTTGGCCACAGAAGGGTTCAAGAGTCTGGACGCAAGCCTTTTGACTGAGCTTTTCATGGCTTCTCACGGGAGGAACAAAAAATAATGAAAGCGGTTGATGGATGGATGTTAATCTGGCCGGTACGTACACCAGATAGTATATGGTTACTAATGTGTGTTCATTTCCCGAATGTTTGCAGAGTTGCAATAGTGCAAAAAACTGTTTGGGCAAAAGTTTCTGCAACTACTATTTTCAGTTAATTAATGGATTGTTGCCTTTTTTTGTTTTTTTTCCATTGTGCGTTATAAGCCTTTTAAAATAGTACGGGCAATTCTTGTTGGAGACCAAGGAACCAGGGCCTAGGCACAACTCTGTTCAGTTTTTTTACTGATGATGAAAACGATATATGCTACAGCATTTTTTTTGTTTGGTTCAGTTTTTTATTGCCGTAAATTTGCTTGTTGGATTATCTTTCTTTAACCCTCTCAAACGATGATAAATTTACAAAGTTAATGTAAAAATTGTACCAGGGTCAGAGATACATGACAAGACAGTAAAGATGATCGGCCTCTTCTACTAGTACGTTGTACACTTCTTGACAGGAACAAAATAAGCTTAGCTACAGTGCTAGGTCCCAGCACCAGATAACTTCTGCGACTCTGCACATAAATCACTACTGCTCCCCGTCTGAAAAATTACATAATAACTAGAGGTGTGCAGGCATGCAAGACGGGATGCCATGGAAGCTTGCGCGGATAATGCACCCTGTAGAAGTCTTCACGGCCGCTGACGTCCGTCCTCCACCTCCAGCGTGTCGACGTTGATGCAGAAGCAGAACCTCTCCCGCGACCGAATCCCAGGCGACACGACGATCATCTGCGTGCCGTGGATTGTCCTACGTACAGATACACAGGCGCTTGTACATTACGACAACCAGGGATGGCATGTGACAAAGTTATGATCTTTTCTAGCGCCAACTCCGCCACACCGTCGTCCCCCATCCCCGCAAAGGCGCAAACACTGGTCAGGTTCCCGTCTTTCTCGGCAAAGAAGATGCAATCCTCGTCGCCGTTGGGGCGGGTCGTGGCAGTTAGCTTGTTGAAGCTGTTCTCCCAGTCCTCGATGTCCGGCAGCTCGATGGACGACCAACTGGCGCTGCGCCGCCTGTTGATGGTGACCGTTTCTACAACCGCTGCCGCCACCACCGCGCGGGCGGTCACGTTCACGTCGTCGAGAGGACCGTGGCGCGAAAGTAGCATCAACCGGGAAGGGATGTGTTTGATCGGTCACACCAGGTAAGGTCGGTACTGGCACGTCGGCTGAGAGGACCGTGGCTGCCATGGATAGGAGAATCGCAGAGTTCACGTCATCCAGGCTATCAGACACGGAGGAGGACTACTGGAACGGGCACAGTGTCGTCGCCGGCCGGGGCGATGAGGCACGTATCCTCGTCGATGGGGCCAGTGGCGCGCGTAAGTTTCTTGCAGAGTCTCCGGATGGCTCAAAAGCAGGTGGGCGCTTGGAGAAGATAATACATCTATCAAAGTGTTGCCAGGGTGCCATCCGTGGTTTTTTTTTTTGCCGTCATATTTTTCTGGAGACCGGGCATGTATCATGATTACAGCGACGGACACGGCGCTCATCGTGATAGAACTACTGGTTGGTGATGATGAAATCTTGGCGTACCGTTTGGACATCGAGACCATGGAGGCAGAGCGGATGTCCGAGGTCGCCTCTCGCGATGTTGTGTTCCCATGTGAGCAGTGGCGAAGCTAAAGCTCTGGACACCCAGGTGCACACCTTGCTTCTCAGGCGTTCGTAGCTGCGCAGTGGTGCACAATTTTAATCTAACCTTGTGTACATAGGGTAAAAAATGGTCGATTTTAACTGAAATTCGTTTTGTACCCTGGTGCCAGTGCACCAGGGGGCTCTCACCTGGCTTCGCCAGTGCATGTGAGCTGACATGGCCGCCGGCCTAACATGCCTTTGCCCAACCGCTCCATGTCTGAATTTTTCAAGATGTATCGTCTTTCATTCAAGATGGTTTGTGCCTCAGAATACGAATAATGTCACACCAAGCAGAGCAGCGTGACCGTGGATGGCTTGATCCGCTTGCTATCTGGGCACAATTCTTAATTGGTTGTCATTTTCACCATCCGTAGGAGATGTTCTCACCATCTATCATGTCTTCTGCAGTGGCGGATCCAGCAAAAGAATTAGGTAGGGTGAAGCCGGGACACAAACCAAATTTAAATGTACAACAAAACTGAACCACACTTCAATACGACCGTGCCGCTTTCCGTCTGCACCATGTCGTGCGGCACCTTATTTTTTTCTCTTTTTTCTATGCTTGAAGTCGAATTTTGGATATGAGGACTGTTCTGTTTCGTTATGGTTTGGGGGTGAATTGATTCCAATCACAGATTAGAAGACACGTCTATCTAAACCTATAAAGAACCAGTTTTGAGAAATACACTTTTGACCTATCAGATTCTACTCCACCTATATATCCACCGTTGATAAAAAAGAAGCCCATTTCAAATACCATAGGATCCTGCCGTGTGATTTTGTACGTGTGAGGCCGTAACGCGAGCGTGACGCCGAGCGTCATTTCACGTTAAAGAAACCTGACATCTCTCCGACTTTTCTCACCCCACGGTTCATTCTACCCCGCCGAGTGTCCCACCTCCCCGATTTCCCTCCTCTTGATTGCCTTCCATTCCTACGCGATTTTGTTTCATCCGATACTTTTCCCTCGGCTCTCCTTCGTGATTTCCTTCCTCCGCGAGATCGTGCGATGGCAGATTGGCAGGTGAGCCCTTTCCTCAACCCAATCTCGATTTCTATTGGTGACACCAACGCCCCTGACCAAATCGTTCCATCTGATTCGTGTTTGATTTCTGTAGATCACGGCGTCGATGGTGACTCGATCTAGCGTAGCGATCGACGCGACAGAGGTCAGGATCTTGATCTGGCCGTGGTGGCCACAAGGTGAAGGGAGCCCCGCCCAAGCAGCAATCGCCGGAGCCCATCGACCTCCCACCACTGGCTTGCCTTGATCCTCCCGTCCCCCATGGAGCCGCAGGGAATCCACTCGATGACCCAACGGTAGACGCATCCAGGTACCAGGTATGCAATTGACGACGCATGGACTGTCGATTCACTGATTTCCTCTGCCTCTCGGCCAACTAACAGTGGATTTTGTTCCTTCCATTGGACGGCGCATTCTTGTTCGCCGGGCCATGGTGATGAGGTCCGTCCCTTTTGGCCATGTTTCCCGGATGTTGGGGACTCATGCTCGGACAAGGCCTGCACTACAGGTGAAGGCATGTTTTGTATCCTCGCTGCAAAATTGTGTCAACCTCTATTTATAAAAAGGTCAATACATCCTGGATAGGTTCTCGATCAGATGATGCGTCATTGTTGTTTGCTAGCTAGATTAGTGAGTGTATTAGTCCAAAAGTTACGCAATTGAGGTCAATCATTGGGTCTGCTGATTACAATCTTACAGCACTGTTAACCAATTAAATAAAACTCAGATTATTCTTCTCAGACTGTTGCTATGTAGTCGACAATAGTTTGGAATCATTGAAACAAACGCATTGAAGACAGTGTTGGTTTAATTTCTAGAGCTTACAGTGAATACAATTATTTTCTCATGCGAAATGTTTTATCTTATTTCCAATAAGCAAATGTTAGGTACTAAGTTTTTTGTTTATAATTTTGTGGTAATTACAACACTACACCACTGTTGACATCTTGATGCATAATGAATCTGGAGTCTATAGTGTTCGAACATTCTAATATCAAACAATTTATCTTGCTGTTGTCATTCAAATATCTAACAGTTTTATCTAGCCCTCGACTCTAGCAGTACAGTGGCAGGAAGGCTCAGGTGTTAAATTGTGAAGCAGCGCATGACAACTGCAACAACGGAAGCATCTCGGCATTTTTTTTCCTCAGCTCAGGCAGCCTGCAGCTCTGCAATGCTTTTAATTCAGTTTTGTTATCAGGTCTGAAGCAATGCCAATAAGCTCTTGTCCTATGCTCCATGAGCAAGAAGATTGAGGTTTGGCTATTGAATTTTTCATCGTCCCTTGCTTAATTAAGCAGCAAGAGCAATCCGTGCCTGTCTCAGCTTATAGATTAGTCCTATCTATTATTCTGTACTGGTATACAGTCTCGAAGTTTTATCTATGTTAACATGCAATTTTTATGTCTTAAAACCATTTATGTAATTTATCAATATTATTGTATTACTATATTGACTGTAGAGGCAAGCAGGCTTGGCGCAATGTGATATTAGTTTTTTCAGTTTACTGAACATTATGTGCTTGTGCAATCTACCTTGAATAAATAAAAAACACTTTAGCTATTTAAGTAGGCAATTTTTTTTTGGGGGGGGGGGGGGGGGGGTTTACATTAATCTTCCTAGATTAATTAAAGTCTTAACTGACCCAAGAAATGTAGAAGTAGCATTTCATTCAGTAGCTTAAAGCCAATATGAAATATCTGCTTTACTGCCACACACTAGACTACAAGATTTGGTTTACTGAATCTATTATGGTTGTTTACTGAAACAATGAAATGATCGTTGACTGGATGATGAATCATGAGATTAGGAGTTTGTAGCTTAAAGCCATCAGAGTTGCCTTCAAGAACCTCAGCTTCTATTGAGATGGTGATGTTCAATAGGAGGGGTTCTATTCTTCGAACAATTGTATTGTGACAATTTATTTTAATTAACAGAGCCCTTGACTGCTCTGCTTTTCAAAATTTTAGTAGTTGTAGTGTTGAAAGATACATTAGGGTATGGAGCAATGTGAAACAGAGGTCAATATTGTTGTCTATCCTGTTCTCCTTGTTCAAATTTTTTGCTGCTGCATTTTTCGCATTTTTGGGCAACAGACATTGCTATCAAAATCAGAAAATTGGAGTAATGAAGTTGCTTGATATTTCCGAGTTACATCCGTTGAGAATATCTTGGGTTCATTCAGCTGGAGTGTGGACTGCCCGACTCTGAATGTTCAACTGGACCAAATTGACCTATCTTTGCAGGTCTCTCATAAATCTTTTCCAGTTGATTCACTGGACCAAATTGACCTATCTTTTAACCTACAATATATCTTTGATCAGAGGTAGTATAATTTCCATCCTGTGATGATATATCTTTGTTGCATTATTAGTGGCTTACTCGGTGCTATTTAATGATTGAATAGACAATGTATTTAACTTGTAGCGGAACACATGAATGATCAATTGATAGTTGTACTGAGGTCTTTGCGAGTGCAAAGGTTAGTTGGTCATTCATTCTGTCTATTGACTATTCACATATCTATGCAAAAGCTATGTGCCTATCTACAAAATGAATGATTTAAAAATAACATTTTTATGGCATGTATAGGGTTTGGATGTGTAAATACAGGGATAATTTGTTTGGTTAGTGCTGAAGACGTTGGCGGGTCAAGGTCTCAATGATGTGTGATTATCTTATTTGAAATTGATCCTCAGCTGACTCCAAAGCTGATTCTAGAACTATTATTTGCTTGATTGCTTGTCCTACTTCTGATGCTGGTATTTAACTTAATTATTTTATATGTTCCTTTTGAAATAAGTGATTGTTTGTCAATTATGAATGACAGTAGCTCTGAGTTTAGCTTGCTTCAGATATTTATCTGGTGGTTCCCTTGCTTCACGTGACATAAATTATTTACATCATCGATGAACCACTTGTTGATTTTATACTACTTTATTTATTATGTATTTTACATCGTCAGTATGACTGCACATTAGTCGAATTATGTAATTATTTTTTTTAGTAGCGGGTGCTGTTAGGAACACTATTTTTCCTTTCTAAATTGTGTACAGGTTACCACAAAGCTTTACTTCAACAATGATAGTGGATAGCTTCCTTTCCTAGCTGATTACATATCCTGAACATTTGGCTTTAGTTCATACAAAAAAAATTAGTTCATGTTGTCGAGTAATTAACAAGAAAATATTTTTTTCTCTCTCATACCTCACAAAGAGCTATATATTCAGAGTATAGTTAGAAATAGTATGAGCCCAGGTGATCCCATGTCTCCTCAACTAATAGGGATGCTGTATTTGTTTTTTTTTCTAGGTTCACCTGCACTTTGTGGTTCTCAATCATCATGAATATAGCCTTTTTGATTTGCAGGCAAAGTGCTTTAGAGCAAGATCAGGTCGTCCTACTATCGGTTGATGGGAGCATCGCAGAATATATAGTTCTCTATACTAATTACTGGTTCCAACCTTCAGATGGCAATATATCAAAGTGTGTTATAGTAGTGTAGATGAAGATAGATACCTGAATGGGCAAGATGAAACGGACTACATGAAATGCATCACCCTCATTTGTTATAATAAACAAAGATGTTCATCACGAAATTCCTTGTTTGTTTCTCAATGTGCTTAAATGTCACTCATCTACATTACATCAATTGAATGGTAGAGTATGAACAAAAAATTAATATATGATGGGACTAAATAATTCAAAATTATGGTGGAACTATGTTTGCGCCTGGGTTACTAGAGCAGTAATAAACATCAATGAAAAAAAAACTCTCAATAAGCAGATGTCCAAGTGAAGGGGCAATCTCACGAACCTCATGGTAAATCCACAACAATTTTACCCTATTCAAATCAGAGATTCTTAATCGATGACATGTTCTTGAGATTGCCTATGTACATAGGAAATTTCGTCATGCTTTTATCAATTTTGTTATTTTTTATTTCGGTCCTAATGATTCTAATCCTGGTTGCTAATTCATGTTTGGTATAATCTTATGGCAAATTGTAGTCTGTGTTTCCTTCATCTGTACGCCTATTTTACCTTACTATATTTATGTTGATTTAATGGAAAGAATGTCATATGCGTGATAAGAGAATTAAAAGAAGAGTAAGTAATCAAGTTACACAAAATTCTTATGTTCCTCTCAAGTGATTTATTTTTTAATACAAAATTAGATATTATTTTGAAGTGCAGCAATAATGCAAATTGTCCTGCTAAGTGATGTCATTTGATTGAACACGTGCGTGACGCACGTGCATTTTTACTTGATGTCAATAGTGGCATGGGTCAAGGCCTCTAGGCCCATTATAGCATCTCCGTCAGGACATGTAAAACTGAGGCCCTATTTCAATCTGACTTGAGGGATCATTTTGTCATTGGATCAACTGATCAACCTTATCCTCTGGTGCTCTCTCTCCTTCGCAAGCAGGGCCATGGCTGCGCGGCAGCAGCCAAGCAAGGCGGCATTGCGCGGGACGAGGCAAGTAGGCGCAGCTTGGCTTCGCGGCGATGTGGCAACTTGGAAGGAGCAGCTGTTTGAGAAAACTTCAGGTGCTACCATGTTACCAATGCCGGTAGCACCTCAACGGATGCACAATAAAATGCAACTAAAATATAGATATATAGAGCAGTCATGATCTACAATCATGCAAAAGATGAGATGCAACAGATCATTATATAAAGAGAAACAAAAAAAAGAAATCGCCCTGTGAATAGTATGGGTTGCAACTGTTCATCTCAGACCCGGAACCGTTACTATTTATAGGCTGATTTCTCTTTTTTGTTTCTCTTTGCACAGGTATCTGTTACATCTCATCTTTTGCAGAATGATAGATCATGATATGCACTATCCATTCATATTTTAGTCGCAATTTTTTGCACACCCGTTGTGGTGCTACCGAAGTTGGGAGCACAGTAGCACCCCCAACCCGCGGTAGCATAGGAAGCTCTCTCGCAGCTGTTCGGGGAGGAGGCCAGAAGGGGTCCGGAGAGTCGAGGTTGTCGCTGGAGATTGAACAGACGTAGGCGGCGATCGATGGCTGGCAACCAGTGCGGGGGCAGACAGACATGATGCCTACGCTCACTAGTACAATTGAGGTGTGTAGTGACGTTAGCTCGAAAAGTTTAGTGCCGCACACCTTCCATACGTCACTACTAGCAATAGCAGTGGCGGACATGGCTGACGTCATCAAGAAAAATGCTACTAATGGTAGACAATTGTGATGTCATCTCAGGCCGTCATTGTTATTTGTTTTCAATGGCGGACAGAGTGATGTCATCATTATAGGAATGGTGGTCGAGCCCATGGCGGCCCATTGTAGCAAATGCACCACTCAGTATAAAAACAGAAACCTAGCCAATTCTTACTCCTCCCCCTCCGCCGCCCCCACTCTCCCCGCTCACTCTCCCTTATCCAATCTCTGCCTCTCCCTCCCCGAGCGATGGCGGCGCACCTCCCCCGGCGCGTCGCGGCCTCCCTCCCTTCCCCTTCTCCAAGCGCGGCACCTCTCTTTCCCGTCCCCATCTTCACCAAGGACGGCGCGGTGCGGCACCTCTCTCCTACACAAGCGAGGCGCGGCGCCCCGCACCTCTCCCTCCCCTTCTCCAAGCGCGGCACGGCACGTCGACCCGCACCTCTCCCTCCTCTTCTCCAAGCGCGGCGCGGCCCTGACACTCTCCCTCCCCTTCCCCAAGCTTCCCTCGCCGTCGTGGCCATGCAGATCTGGGGAGCCGAGGTGGCGGCGTAGCGACAGCGTGGCTGGGCCGGCGCGAGGCAGCGCAGCGACGACGAAGACGCGCGGGTCGACGATGACGGTGAGGCAGATGGACATCGACGCGCGGATCAACGACACTGGCGAGGCGGATCTCGCGGATGGCGCGACGGCAGATCAGCTCGGCGGGGCAGATCTCGCGAGGTGGTCGATGGCGGCATATTCGAGTCCGGCGATGCGGCACCCCTCTCCCTCCGAGGATGGCAGCAGTATCTGGCCTCTCTCCGGCAAGGCAGCGGCGCCGGGTCGCAGGCGCAGCGGTGGATCTGGCCTCTCCCGGCGTTGCAGTGGCGGCGGCTCCTGCTAGGGTTGCCGTCTGGGCCTGCCGGGCCTGGTCGTTTTTTTTTTCTGGGAGCCTTGCAGTGGCGGACGAATGCGTTCCTTGTGACATGTCGGCCCAAGGGTTAGGGCTTAATAGAATTGATAGAATACTCATGTCAATAAGTTACAATTTCTTTTCTGGAAGCTCATCTAGAAAGAACTCTAAAGTTAAGCGTGCTTGGTCTGGAGCGATGGGTGACCAATGGGTGCGCATGAGTGAGGACAAAGTGCGCAGAAAAGACATGTGTTGGTTTATGGGGTTAGTCTTGATGTCCTAGAGGGCTTCTAGGTGTGTGGGCCCGGTCTTAGGGAAGCAGGATGCTACACTTCTCTTTTTAGCAGTGGCATTAGCACAATGACGGACGGTTTCTCCGCCACTGTAGGGCAAATTCGCCCTCCACTTAAGGGTTGTACTAGTGGCTCTGTAAATCGGACGACTACAAAGGAAGGTTGTCTTACATCTTAGCGAGATGTGGCATCAAAACTTTGTAGCCATCTATTTTAATTTATCAAGTATACTAGCGTATAAAACCATAGTCATTCAGTTGACACCGATAGTACTGCGACATGTATCGACTGTACAAATATATGAGCAATTCAGTTCACTATAGCAGATATTAACAAGATAATCACTTGTAGAAGACTGAACATGCATAGACTGAATCACTTGCAGATATGATTTCAAGATAATCATATCGGTGAAGCTAGACAGAACTAAAGAAATGGCCTAGGAAAAAAATAGGAAGGAAGATATCAAGGCAACTATACCAGAAACGTGAAAAATACAAGAGGATGCTGCAATCACTAATTTCTCAGTGCAATCTCAGTAAAATTGGGGATAACTTGTTGCCAGGTTGCCGGATACCAAACTGGAGGACGCATCCATGGATGAGACATTGGCCACCACCAATGCCTTGCTCCCATCATGCTAATTCTGGCAAGAAAAGAATGCCGCCTGTGGAGCTTTGAGGTTGAAGCGTCGGCGGAAGCCCAGCGCTGGTGAAAACGCTGCTCTCGTCGGTGAAGGACTGAAGGGCGATGCAGCAGCAGCGGGGAATCGCAGTGCAATGGAGAGGCGCGGCGGGAACTCGGCGGGGGACGCGGCGGCAGGCGAGCAGGACCAAGGTGCGGACGATTGCCGCATGAGATAAGTGGACCAGTCTACGGCGGCCGCAACGCGCATCAAGTCGTCGATTTGGCCTGAGATAGGAACGGCGCGCGGGAGAGGTAGGACGGAGCGTGCGGGACGTGGGAGGAGCGGCACGCACACGGGATCAGAGTTTTGGTGGGGAACGAAAGAGAAGAGCCTCAGTCTCCTTTCGTTCGTCTTTCATCCGGTTGGAAACAGTGCCACGAGCCTTTCAGTAGAATGAAAGGAACATCCTTTCTCACTTCTTTAATTCTTTGTCATGTCAGCTATTTTGATGATGTGGCAGCTAATTAAATACAAATGAAATATCCATTGACACTGGCTTTACTGTAGTACTGCAGATGAACAGTTTGGTCACAAAAAACAAGAGATATTATATAATAAGTAACGCAACTAGATATATAATATTCGGGAGTAAATGGCAGCCTCATGGGGCTTTTGTACGTACAGGAGGGAAGATGGAGGTCCCTCTTCTATCCTAGGGCTAGGGATACGAAGGCTAAAAACGACATATAGGCTAAATATGAAGTCGTGGAGCCCAAAGTGGACACATTAGGCCATTCCCCGAATGTTTGATCCATTGAACTGTCAATTCGGCCATAGCCTCTCACGAGGTCAAGGCCGGGACGCTTTTTTTCCCATTATCTAAAAAAAAATTGAACTGTCAATTAGCAAGCACAACATGTGACAAACTATGCTAGCAACGGAGTTCTGTTCATTGTATGGCATAGCTAGCTAGAGTTATATTTTACTGACATCTTTCTGTGTTTACACTTCACATAGATATTGAAAGTTGGAACATGACAGCACCCTTGATCACCAAAGATATTTTGGATAGTTAATTCGTGCATTGCCGCCAAATATATTAATCTGTTGTACCATTTTTTCAATCTATTATGTACAGAAACATGTTTAAATTGTACCGGGCTCTTGGTTTGGCTGGTCTACACGGTGCACTGCGGGCTAATCTGCATTTGAGATCAGAGCTTAAATTCATGGGAACTGACATTGCAAATCAAGAAGAATAGTGTTGTTAATAAATACGATTTTCCGTTCATACCAGGAAGCTCTTTCGACTCCTAGCTCGTGTTGTTGGAGGAAGTGTAAACGGAATGATCACCATTACGCCGGTCAATTATTTAATTGAGTCCAAGTTCCGAAAAGTCCGTTCGCATGAACGATGCGTCTCCGGCAACCGAGCAGACGCCAATAATTTATATACTAGTGTTGTGCAAACTCCAGAGGAACCACAACGCTGCCCTCCCACCTCCATCCACCCGGCCCGTGCCCTCGTTACTCCACCATGAGCCTCTCCTGCACTACCACGACCCTTACCGAGCCCACACGCTCTGGGCGCCTGCTCAAGATCGACGGCTGCCCGCCCCACCAATGCTTCGGCAGCTCGAACATAAATAAGTACACCGCATCCAGATGGGAAGTCGACGGGTACGAGTGGGAAATCCGTTTCTACCCAATGGATGTTGGAGTCGACGGCACCTACGACATGAGACTCGAGCTTGTGTTCCTCAGCGAGGCCCGTGCGAACAAAGTGACAGCGTATCTGAGTTGCCGGCTGGTGGATCCTACAAGCAGCGGCCTTCAACCGTCTGATGAAGAGATCAGCAGTCCGCCCAAATCATTTCAGCATCGGTCGGATTCCTCTGGAAAATTTTCGATCATGAGTAGAATCAATGCACACAACTGGGGTTACCTCAAGGACGGTTCTGTAGCCCTGGAATGCACCGTCACCGTGTTCAAAGACGAAGAAGTTTACCCCTTGCCATCCTCAAATCTGCAAAAAGACCTCGGTGAGCTCTGGTGCAGCGAGGCCGGAGCAGACGTCACGTTCATCGTGTCAGGCGAGTCTCTCGCCGCTCATAAGATCTTACTAGCCGCGAGGTCTCCTGTCTTTAAGGCTGAGTTCTTCGGTCAGATGAAGGAAACAACTTCCAAGTGCATCGAGATCAAGGAAATGGAAGCTGCAGTGTTCAAGGCCATGCTCCAATTTATCTATACTGACAAGGTGCCGGAGCTCGATGAGAAGGAGACTGCGACCGTAATGGCTCAACATCTTCTTGTGGCCGCCGACAGGTACGGACTCGACCTGCTCAAGGTGATCTGCGAAAGTAAGATTGCCCTTGGCATCGACGCAGACACGGTGGCGGCAACATTGATTCTGGATGAGAGGCACGGATGCTCATGGCTCAAAGCCCAATGCATCGAGTTCATTCTTGGAGCGTCATCTGATGTTCTTGGTGCCGTGTTGGCGACGGATGGGTTCAAGAGTTTGGAGGCAAGCAGCCCCTTGGTGATGGAGCTTTTCAAGGCTGCGCACGGGAGGATCCAGAAATGATGGTTATTGATGCATGGATCATAGTCTTATAGTAAGGTTACTAAAATGTGCTTTTGTTTTCCTAAAGTTGCATACTTGCAGTAGTGCAAAAGAAGTTTGGATTAAAGTTTCTGCCAGAATCTAAACATTTTATTTAGTATTGACAAAGCTTTTTATCCATCGGATGTAACAGGTAGTATCTGTTCACTGAATTGTTTTTTCCCTATAGCCGAATTAGTTCACCTGGATTTGTGGAAGGATATTTCCAACAACTCAGAGTTCACCTCTCTCATTTTTATGCTAATATTAGGCAAGATGATGCCTGATGTAGCTTGTCAAAACAGCTTCCACATTTTAAGGAAGATGTTTTAATCATGCAGGAAAAATCGGAACGAAATCGTCGGCCGTTGCTATTATAACGGCACAATCGTTCCGTTCTTCATCCCAACCGCAGTTTCCAGATTTAACGATTGTGATCTGCCCTATAAATTAGCAGCCCGTAGGTAAGCGTCTTTCCAGGCCTTCTCAGGCCCAACTTAGGCCCAACAAAGCACTCGTCGTTTTCACATCACCTCTAACTCATCTTCCCCACGCGCAGATCAGCAGCTCTCTCTCACGGTGTTTCTCACCACGCCTTTGAATACCAATTTACTCGGCTAAATCTTACAGTCAAAAATCGTGTTTAGGCTGCTAAAGGTAGCTGTGGTTTGGCTCTTCCAATCTGGTTCCTCGAGGCACAAGAAGACATCATGGCGGGCGACAATGATTGGAAATCGCAAAACAACAGGCTGGCGGCGAGCATCTGAGCAAAGGATTACCAGCAGCAGGTCCGCAATGACCATGTGTTTGATGCACTACACAAACAATACAACAGGTAGGTGCTTCATCGTTGTTCAGGTCAGATTGCCGATTTAATGGGCTTAATTAAAGGCCTTTGGGCAGGTACTTAATGGTTGCGGCTTCTCTGTCTCCTAATTCCTCTGTGCCGATCGGTGTCTCTTCATACGTGGAAGGCATCCGCTCGCCCATCCAAGAGCTGAACTCTCCTGATTTTTCGGTCCCTGAGGCCCACAAAACGGAAATGTTACTCCATCTCTTTTCCGTCTCCCTCTCTCTCGATCTCGACCAGCGGCTTTGCACCTTGCCATCGCCAGTGCCAATGTGTTCATCGAGACTCGAGAGATGATAGCTTCGGTGGGGATCTCGATTTGGGCAGCATGAAGCTCCAAGTCGACGGCACAAAGATCAATTTGGGTAGCAGTATAACTCAATTTAATCAGGAGACGATGAATTGGGATCAGACGGCATCAAAATCATGCTCGGTGGTCGATTATGGTGGGGCGATTCAGAGAAGCCGCAACTCACTGCGTAGAGGAGTCCGTTCTCGAAGAGAAACCCGTACAGGTCGAGGTCGTCGGCCAATGGCTCGGCATCCCGTATCACATTGGCGTACCACGGCGTAGCTCCTGTGAACTTTGTGGTGGTTGATGTGTGAACTCTCCAAGAGTCCAACACTCAGGCACGCGGCAGCAAGACACGGGCGCCATATAGCCCCGCGGTGTTGGGGCCGGCGACGGGATGACCCGACGGGGAGGACGCGGTGGTCGAGCCTCGGAACCATGGGACGGGATGCATATCTAGCGCGTCGTTTGGGGCCGCCGTTAGTCATCGGTGGGGTAAAATCAGTGGGGCTTGCGTAGCCTCGCGGGAGGGCTTACCGATTGCGGCCATGTGTACGGAGACACGGATGGGCACAGGAGGCGGAGACAGGGAAGCCGCAGCCTTAACATAATTAACGTGTGTGAGGAGAGAGTCAGGTAAGGTGAAACGGCAGGCTATACCGTTATAATAGCAACAACGGAGGATTTGATTCCGGAAAAATCATATAATGTTCTTATTTCAGCTCTCTGTTGCTCCTCAATCCTTAAAGTTTTCATAAATTTAGGAGTAAGGTAAAAAATTGAAGCCAGGCAGAGCGCTAAAAATCCGATGTCAACAAGGAGTGGTGCAAATAGTCTTAGGCAGTTTCAATAAATTATTTGCATAGATATTCTAG
The DNA here is from genome assembly GCA_000970635.1 of Eragrostis tef. NCBI lineage: Eukaryota > Viridiplantae > Streptophyta > Magnoliopsida > Poales > Poaceae > Eragrostis > Eragrostis tef. Next base: position 38,560 of record LAPY01001953.1, on the reverse strand, counting down.
CATTGAAAATAAAGGATGGCATAATTAAGTAGGATTTCTTGTGAATTCTGATTTGAGTGAAGGAAAATACAAATTGAAAAAGAATAATTAAATAAAAATTCTTCTGTGAATTGTGTGGATTCACATAGCTCGCACAAAATAAGAAGGCGATGGGCTATGTTTCATTAAGAGCGTGGTGACGGCAGATTTTAGGTAATACTACATTTTAATGAAAGTAAACAGTACTCTCACATAATCAAGCACTGTCTCAATTAGCTGAACTTCATTTGAGCTGGGGGATTTAAATTCAAGAATATTCAATAAAGTTGTATTGCTAGCTACTCTATATACGAATAAGTTGTCAAGTTGGCTTTCAAAGATCAATGGCTTGCACAAAATAATAGATCATTAAAGTTTTTTTTTATCGTTCATGCAGTCCACAGCTAATCTTATTGTTGTGCCGAGCAAGGCATGAACTTAGAAAGAAAAAACTAAACAGGTTGTTAGTTTTGAACTTTGCTGTGGCTCACAAAAGGTACATTGTTGTGAGATAATCGTTGAGGCATTGCAAAATTAATCTTATTTAAGTAATTTAAATTTGGTAATCATATACAACTAGCAAAAACCCCGCGGGTTGCTGCCGGGTATCATAACTACTATATGAAAGTATGCATTGAAGAAATAGGAACAATACAAGCTAAAACAAACTGGAATACTTGTTGGATGATATAAGCTGCGCTCGAGTCGAATGTATCAATTGTAGAATATAAGGTAATAGATACCATAGTAAGCATGATTTAGTGTGAGCCTTATGGTCCAACAAAATTGATGGGTACAATATCGCAGTTAAAATTGCAACACCAATAAAGGGACACTTGGTTGCCACTTCAAAATGTTTGAATCGTAAAACATTAAGTAAGACGACATGCCCAAGATGCATTACAGATAGCCAGTTACATCACTCACCACATTGTCGGCTTGATACACAAAGTAGCTAAATTACAGTTGCGGCCGGATACATATTATAATAAATAAAAAATAAAACATGGCGCACCCTGTGATATCAATTTAAAGAGTCTAAACTGCTTGCTAACCTGGAAGTAGAACAGAACATGTCTGTAGTGAACATTATATTTAAATAAGAAAGAGAGAAGGATACTTGTAGGTCGAAAGAAATTGCGATATAACAGGGTAATCAAAACTGACCGTGCAGCAAAATGCAACGGAAAATTGTATGTGACCCCATTCTCGTGGAGTGGCGAAGGCTTCAGCGAACATTTAATTTTTTTTTTGAGAATTAGCGAACATTTAATGCTACAAGCCAAAAACAATAGCTAAACTGTGAGGCCCAGAAAGATGGCCCAACTCCCATGGCTTGTGTTGGCTCTAGGAGCAATAAAGATAATACCACATTGCTAGTCTACTTTGGGTTGTACCAACTTAAATAGACATGGTGCAAGTGTATGGTAACTCCGGATTAATCTTTTTACGCGAAGCAAAGACGAAAGCGTAAGAGAGTTATTGTGTAGGTGTGGTTCGCGCAGTGTGTGCGCGGGCATGGCCCGTTACAGATGGTAATCTGAGCCGACCTTCGCTGTATCACGGGCGCGATCACGGTGTGCATGGCGCGTGTGCCTGACGTGACTAAGACACGGCATGACACGTGCTGGACGTGACCAGGAAGGAACGTTCTTGAACGTTCTTGTGCGACCTGTCCCTTGGGTGGGTGAGTTGCCTCGACGAGGACGTCGAGTCCTTCGAGGGTGGGAGAGTTGTGAGGCCCAGAAAGCCCAACTCCCATGGCTTGTGTTGGCTTTTGGGG
>LAPY01001953.1:22021-35953 GCA_000970635.1 Eragrostis tef | reverse complement strand
TACAAGTGGTATCAGAGCCGATCTTCGCTGTGTCACGGGCGCAGTCACGGTGTGCATGGCGCGTGGGCCCGATCGTGAGGGACACGGCATGACACGTGCTGGACATGGCCAAAAAGGAACGTTCTTGTGCGGTCTGTCCCCTGTGGGGTGAGTTGCCTCGACGAGGACGTCGAGTCCTTCGAGGGTGGGAGAGTTGTGAGGCCCAGAAAAATGGCCCAACTCCCATGGCTTGTGTTGGCTATAGAAGCAACAAAGATAGTACCACATTGCTAGTCTAGCTTGGGTTGTACCAACTTAAATAGCCATGGTGAAAGTGCATGGTAACTCCGGATTAATCCTTTTACGCGAAGTGAGGACGAAAGCGTAAGAGAGTTACTGTGGTTCGCGCAGTATGTTCGCGAGTATGAGCCGTATTTGGGCCTGGCACGTTACATCAACTGTAAGCAAGGAGAACACAAATAAGCATAAAAAATTGTACAAACCTGTTGATAGCACATGTAAAAACAAAGATGAACCGTGTAAAAAAAGTTATTTTTATCAGACAAGAAATGTGCAGTGGATACACATCATATAAGTATCTATCGAAAGTTATGCCCATTATGCCTCTACTGTGGAGTTAATTAAAGAAGAATAAAAGACAGGTCAAAATACGGCATTCCAACGACAAGAAAACTTCTCGAGTATTCATAGATATATGCACCTTTGTTTCATTCTCGCATAAAACAGTCAGAATTGCACGCATTGCACCAACTAGTTTAACCAAAATCCTAAGCTAATCGAAAAGGTGGACAATTCACTTATACTCAACACCTTTCCTTACGTGTAGGCTCCCTCAGGCCACAAACGTGGAATATTAGAGTGGACTGCAATTTATTTAATAAATCTCGCAGAATCCAACACTACAACAAAAACCTCTTGTAGAGGCATTTTGCTAGACATTTTTTAATTTGCTTCTATTAATTGCCATATTGTAGTGTAGAGGTAATTTATTATGACACTTTGAAAAATGCCTCAAACATAGAGACATATTCCAGTGGAGACTATACAGAACTGATGGTAGAGGCATGTTAGAGGCATTTTCTAAAATGTCTATAACACATAGAAAGAGACATTTTCTTTATGACATTTCAGAAACGTCTCTAAAAGTTGTAGAGACATTGTTTGAGGCATTATTTGTTCTGTAGAGACATTATTTTAGAGGTTTGAGGCACCTTATGGACTAGTTATAATAAAAATACTTTTCTAAACCCTTAAAGAACCAGTTTGGAGGAAAATGATTTTGACCTGCCGGATTATACCCACCTAAATATCAACCGTTGATCTATATAGAAGGCTAATTAACTAGCGTCGGATCCTTACATTTTCAAAACCCACCAGCACGCAGCGTCACGCGAAGGCCAAAAAATATGACATCGTGATGACTTTTTTCACTAATCCCGTCTGATACACGGCCGCAATAACCCATCGCGAGTTTTTCTTGTCTTTCCGATTGCCTCCGTTGTTTTGGATTCAAACGCTCCCATACCCATTGCCTTGATTAGCCTCCGTCCCGCCGATCTCCTTCCCGAAATCACGCCTTTCCTGATCTCCTTCCACTATCGAGATTGATGGCTTTCCTTGATTTTACTCCTGTATTCTTTCCTCCGATTTCCTTCCTTCCCACTTCCTGACACAATTCTTTCCTTTGTTCGATGAGAGTCCTCGCCGAGATCGATTTCTCTATGCCTTGCCATCGGTACCTATCGATGATCTGCCTCTGGTCAACGGCGCGGCGGCGTCGGCGTCGGCCTACACGACGCTATTGATGAGAAGATGCAGAGGAGTCGATCCTTCTACTGAGGCAAAGGGGAATCGATGGAGGCTGGCTTCGGCACGACACCACCCACCTGATGCTCCGAATCCAGCCAAGGGCCGCAATCAAGCTAGCTTGGCGGTGGAGCGGCTTGATGGCCATCTGCTAATCGAGATGTACGTGGTGCGCTGTCCAGGTGAGATTTGTTTACCCCAGTTGCGATGTGCTTGTGGTTCGTTGCTTTGTCTGACTCCCAGCATGCCTATTCTACATTGGCCCGTTTCACCATCATCTTTTTCCTGCCGTGGTCCTGCTGTTGGCTCTGCTCCGTTGCCATATTCCTGAATCCATGCGTACAGGCATATGCCAATAGTGTTGGTAGGTTTGCTTATGTGACATAGACTCTGTATTTCACTTTTTTGATACAATAACACTACCGTAGCCTACCAAAATAAATAAATTAGTATTGTAATTTATTTCTTCATACAAACCAGAAATATACAGGCTGATCGGGTGAACATTCCAATATTGTTCGATGCAGAGCCATAAAGAACAAAGGCAGAATTGCAAGGTATGCTCATTCTACTCCATAGGAAGCTACATTGTCTGTTGAAATTTACAGAGGTATTACTATTCTGAGGTCATAATTCATGATACACTTCAACAGGCATCAATGTTGTTTGTTGAAATTGTATCAGGTTTTCATGAAATCGCATTTGTTTTTTCCTCACATACTAATCAGTAATCACGGTGATTTTCATATTTATAGAAGTGGACATCGATCCCATTCATACCCTCTGCACTACTAGAGATCTTTCTGCAGTACCTTCGTGCAAAATTCGTATCGTGAACCTTGGAGAAAATGGTCACCCGCAGCTCCGACGGGTTCAAGCCATTCAGCAGGCGCCTCCCCAAGTTCAAGTTCTGGTCAGATGCTGGCTCCCTTCTACCTGATTTTCTTTGTTCCTCGTTAGATAAATGTTCCTGCTGCATCTGCCTGTAACTCATGTACTTAAATCACAATCGGTTTGCAGCAGAATAACATGTAAAAGATGGATCCAAAAGGGAGCAACGCCAATCCGCACTGGATAAGCATTGCAAACTTTTTGTGCAGTATGGTAAGTGATTTACTTTGACTTCATAGTGGAAGCCTTGCCATGTGTGCATTGAGTACGACATCTGGTGGCATGGTGTGTTGAGGCCCCTTCTATAGCTGTACTGACTACTACCTTGTCCATCGTCATAGTATATTTTGATCACCATTTTCTGGAGCTATTAATAGTTTTCTCATGGTTTCAAAACCTGTTGTAAAGAAAATGAGTTACAGGGGATGAGATGGTGCCTTTGTTTATACCTGAAGATTGACTATTTAAAAAGATTGATGTGAATCTTTCAGCGGGAAGCGCATGTATATATGTTTCTTAAAACACACAAAAAAATACAGGCGCCACCACTTTGTACTACTCTGGTTTCTCGAACACAAGCAAATTCCAATATATGTGTTGACCTGAAACAGGTTCCAACATATGTGTTTCTTATCAATATATATTTTTTGTTGTTCTGCAGTGCAGAACGAGTCCACTTTGGGAAGGTGAATGAAACACTCAAGCAACAAGCAAGTAAAAGGTAGAATATCTAAACTTTGATTAATTGATGTTTATGTATGATTAATGTATTGTTCATTGCAAGCAAATTATTCTGGCAGTTCTGTTAACTTGACATGTTCTGGTTTTCTGGCATATTTTAATATTCCTTACCTGAAAAAATGTTGAGAGAATCTGAAATTATGTGTATAAGTGGTAACTTTCATCTATAAGGATCAACCATGTATAGGATAGAAAGAATTTTCTTTTGCACTGATTCTTAAAAAAAAATCATTCTTTCATCTGGAGATATTTTGTACTCTAAAAAGTAGTATCTAAAAAAATCATTCTTTGAGCTGGGGAAATGACATGTTGCCTAAAACTCACCATTAAAGGTGGTTTCTTTTTTCTTGTATTCTGTTGTTACAACTTTTTTTCCTCGGATGGGATTTATAACTTTTAGTTGGATGGTGTTTTGTGCCTGCACTTTGACGAGTGTGGCCTCATTAGGCTGCTCATGTCAAAACAACTTCTTATGAGGGCTAGAGGATGCTCCAGGAGCTTTTCCTGTCCGGCACTGCACTGCTAGGGAGTTGACAAGGTGATCTACCTGATTTTCTTTGTTCCTCGTTAGATAAATGTTCCTGCTGCATCTGCCTGTAACTCATGTACTTAAATCACAATCGGTTTGCAGCAGAATAACATGTAAAAGATGGATCCAAAAGGGAGCAACGCCAATCCGCACTGGATAAGCATTGCAAACTTTTTGTGCAGTATGGTAAGTGATTTACTTTGACTTCATAGTGGAAGCCTTGCCATGTGTGCATTGAGTACGACATCTGGTGGCATGGTGTGTTGAGGCCCCTTCTATAGCTGTACTGACTACTACCTTGTCCATCGTCATAGTATATTTTGATCACCATTTTCTGGAGCTATTAATAGTTTTCTCATGGTTTCAAAACCTGTTGTAAAGAAAATGAGTTACAGGGGATGAGATGGTGCCTTTGTTTATACCTGAAGATTGACTATTTAAAAAGATTGATGTGAATCTTTCAGCGGGAAGCGCATGTATATATGTTTCTTAAAACACACAAAAAAATACAGGCGCCACCACTTTGTACTACTCTGGTTTCTCGAACACAAGCAAATTCCAATATATGTGTTGACCTGAAACAGGTTCCAACATATGTGTTTCTTATCAATATATATTTTTTGTTGTTCTGCAGTGCAGAACGAGTCCACTTTGGGAAGGTGAATGAAACACTCAAGCAACAAGCAAGTAAAAGGTAGAATATCTAAACTTTGATTAATTGATGTTTATGTATGATTAATGTATTGTTCATTGCAAGCAAATTATTCTGGCAGTTCTGTTAACTTGACATGTTCTGGTTTTCTGGCATATTTTAATATTCCTTACCTGAAAAAATGTTGAGAGAATCTGAAATTATGTGTATAAGTGGTAACTTTCATCTATAAGGATCAACCATGTATAGGATAGAAAGAATTTTCTTTTGCACTGATTCTTAAAAAAAAATCATTCTTTCATCTGGAGATATTTTGTACTCTAAAAAGTAGTATCTAAAAAAATCATTCTTTGAGCTGGGGAAATGACATGTTGCCTAAAACTCACCATTAAAGGTGGTTTCTTTTTTCTTGTATTCTGTTGTTACAACTTTTTTTCCTCGGATGGGATTTATAACTTTTAGTTGGATGGTGTTTTGTGCCTGCACTTTGACGAGTGTGGCCTCATTAGGCTGCTCATGTCAAAACAACTTCTTATGAGGGCTAGAGGATGCTCCAGGAGCTTTTCCTGTCCGGCACTGCACTGCTAGGGAGTTGACAAGGTGATGATGTCTGATTTCTCATTCCGTGGAATAATTCTGTATGTCCAATTCAATAATAATATGAATTCCCATGAGATATTGGAAAAGGTGAACAAACTTCGGCAGCTAAAGTGGACCTATTCATCTGACTTCATAATTTGGATTGCTAGAGCTGAAATTTAACTTAACACAATGGTTGGTTCTCTGAAAAATTTAGTTTTGTTCCATCAATGGTATTGTGCAGTAGATAAGGTGCTTGTGCTTCCAATTAAGGCATGAACTCATGCTTTATTGGTTTGAGTTTTCAAATTTCCTAGACACGAAACAAAGGTTTGAATATTTTTTTGGTGGTGTAATGAATGTGCTATTTAATTAGTGGCGTATACTGTTTGCTTTCAACTGTATACCATTTGCTTTCAATTTTATTTTGTTGTACCTTTCTTTAGCTCAGCACCGCAATGCACTCAGGAAAATGAAAATTGTACTGACTTCGTAATTTTATTTCGTTATCATTATTGTAACCATCAGAACTGCGTACTATATGTTCTCTGACCTATGTAGTGCTGCCTTCCTTCTTTCTGGAGCTCTACCTGATTTTCTTTGTTCCTCGTTAGATAAATGTTCCTGCTGCATCTGCCTGTAACTCATGTACTTAAATCACAATCGGTTTGCAGCAGAATAACATGTAAAAGATGGATCCAAAAGGGAGCAACGCCAATCCGCACTGGATAAGCATTGCAAACTTTTTGTGCAGTATGGTAAGTGATTTACTTTGACTTCATAGTGGAAGCCTTGCCATGTGTGCATTGAGTACGACATCTGGTGGCATGGTGTGTTGAGGCCCCTTCTATAGCTGTACTGACTACTACCTTGTCCATCGTCATAGTATATTTTGATCACCATTTTCTGGAGCTATTAATAGTTTTCTCATGGTTTCAAAACCTGTTGTAAAGAAAATGAGTTACAGGGGATGAGATGGTGCCTTTGTTTATACCTGAAGATTGACTATTTAAAAAGATTGATGTGAATCTTTCAGCGGGAAGCGCATGTATATATGTTTCTTAAAACACACAAAAAAATACAGGCGCCACCACTTTGTACTACTCTGGTTTCTCGAACACAAGCAAATTCCAATATATGTGTTGACCTGAAACAGGTTCCAACATATGTGTTTCTTATCAATATATATTTTTTGTTGTTCTGCAGTGCAGAACGAGTCCACTTTGGGAAGGTGAATGAAACACTCAAGCAACAAGCAAGTAAAAGGTAGAATATCTAAACTTTGATTAATTGATGTTTATGTATGATTAATGTATTGTTCATTGCAAGCAAATTATTCTGGCAGTTCTGTTAACTTGACATGTTCTGGTTTTCTGGCATATTTTAATATTCCTTACCTGAAAAAATGTTGAGAGAATCTGAAATTATGTGTATAAGTGGTAACTTTCATCTATAAGGATCAACCATGTATAGGATAGAAAGAATTTTCTTTTGCACTGATTCTTAAAAAAAAATCATTCTTTCATCTGGAGATATTTTGTACTCTAAAAAGTAGTATCTAAAAAAATCATTCTTTGAGCTGGGGAAATGACATGTTGCCTAAAACTCACCATTAAAGGTGGTTTCTTTTTTCTTGTATTCTGTTGTTACAACTTTTTTTCCTCGGATGGGATTTATAACTTTTAGTTGGATGGTGTTTTGTGCCTGCACTTTGACGAGTGTGGCCTCATTAGGCTGCTCATGTCAAAACAACTTCTTATGAGGGCTAGAGGATGCTCCAGGAGCTTTTCCTGTCCGGCACTGCACTGCTAGGGAGTTGACAAGGTGATGATGTCTGATTTCTCATTCCGTGGAATAATTCTGTATGTCCAATTCAATAATAATATGAATTCCCATGAGATATTGGAAAAGGTGAACAAACTTCGGCAGCTAAAGTGGACCTATTCATCTGACTTCATAATTTGGATTGCTAGAGCTGAAATTTAACTTAACACAATGGTTGGTTCTCTGAAAAATTTAGTTTTGTTCCATCAATGGTATTGTGCAGTAGATAAGGTGCTTGTGCTTCCAATTAAGGCATGAACTCATGCTTTATTGGTTTGAGTTTTCAAATTTCCTAGACACGAAACAAAGGTTTGAATATTTTTTTGGTGGTGTAATGAATGTGCTATTTAATTAGTGGCGTATACTGTTTGCTTTCAACTGTATACCATTTGCTTTCAATTTTATTTTGTTGTACCTTTCTTTAGCTCAGCACCGCAATGCACTCAGGAAAATGAAAATTGTACCGACTTCGTAATTTTATTTCGTTATCATTGTTGTAACCATCAGAACTGCATACTATATGTTCTCTGACATATGTGGTGCTGCCTTCCTTCTTTCTGGAGCACTAATGTTGTGGATAATGCTCTTACCTTTGGAAAATTTTATGATGTAGAGGGGTTCAAGTAGATCAAATTAAGAATTTTTCGACAATGGTACTCTTGATCTTATTGGGTTGATGAATGCTAGAGATGTCCACTCCTGGCTTGACGAACTGCAGGTTGGCTAAGCTTTCTTGATTTTTTATATTAATTTATGGTATTACAAAGCATGCAGTTCTATGCGTTGACTTTTGTTGTCATCTGTTCATGCAAGATTTGAAGAAAATCAAGGTCCACATAGCCATCAATCACTCAAGTCATATGGATTATAAGTTTCACTTTACTAATTGGTTTGCATCAGATGATGTCAGTTCATTTAAAAAATGCTTATTATTTGCTTTTTCCTTCAGGGACAACTAACTACTACTGTATTGTAGCACTCTGATGGTCTTACATCCGAATACGGGGGACAGTAATAATCCCCATTTTTTTACCTAATTGTTTTACTCTTTTGTTGTTGTTTGCTATAATATTATTTAACAGAGGAAATCACTGATTTTAGTACAGACAGATTTGTTTACATGGAACTAACTATTGCGCATTGATTCATGGCAGACGTCCTGGAGTGCGCCACACTGGAGAATGACGACCCGCGGCACAACATTTTCTCACCATTGCTGCACTTTATGTGCAAATGAACACAAGAAGAGGTATCGAATAAAAATGCTTAGATTTGTCCCGCCTGTTAACCTTCAGATAACAGTCGGTCGCGAATTGCCTAATCCTATATGTTTACAACTTCACATATCCTCAAAATTTTTAAATGCAAATGTTTTTGCCACTACTCCATATAGCAAAATTATTTTTGAGCAATGCAAGGTAAATATAGCAACATTGTGTTCTTTGCCCAATTCATTTTTATAACCTACAACCAAATTGGCGTTGAATTTTTTTTCATTAAATTGTAGGATTTCAACAGCGTCTAACAAATGAGCCTCATCAAGCACATCAACTTGGCCGTGATAGACTGAAAGATATAAATGTGCTTTGATGATGCATTTAAATGAAGACTCTTAATTATTTTTTGTCGCTGTTGTTACCGATAATGAATAAGAACTATTTGGGCGGCGTCATGTCTTTTATGTCTTAAAGCCAATTAGCGTATTTAATTTCAAACAATGTCATTATGTTATCAGATTCTTGAGCTTGTCGTGTTAATGTCGTTATATTACTTAAATATGTGTGTCAGAAGTGTGTTTTTGATGATAAGTACACAGTGCATCATATTATTTTTAGTTTATGATAAAGTCTTGCCAAATGATGTCATTTGGCCGAACACGTGCGTGGCGCACATGCATTTTTACTGGTGACATGTAAAAGATGTGATGTGAGATTGAGTTGGCTAGAAGAGTCTAGTTAGAGACAAGAGGTCTTGAGTTCAAGGATTGGTAAACTTTTGTTTTTTTTTATATTTTACATTGCAACCAAAAGGTGCCTCTATGTTTATTGAGGCACTATATAATGTCTTTAGTTAAATGTCTCTAATTCTAAAGAGGCAATTAGAAAAATGTCTCTACAATCCTAGAGACAATGCATGAGGAGGCATTTATGTGGCATTTTAGTAAATGCCTCTATGACTGTTTAGAGCCAACAATGAAATGTCTCTAGTATATAAAAAAGTTGCCTCTATGGGCCAACTCTCTTGTAGTGCAAACTCGAGACATCTGGCCTTAATATCATATTGAGTTGCATGCATGAACCAGTTCACCCACCAACTTAAGGTTAAGGTGATGGAGAAAGGTCAGCAATTCACTCATACTCCAACATATACCATGTAACAAGAATAGAATGGTGTATAATGGTGAAATGTATATTATTGAGCCTCTCAACCGGTATATATAAGAGTACAATACTTAGAGGGTAAGGCACCTGCCGGGATACGTATGAAATTTCTCCATACATAATCTAAACTAACAATTATATTCTAACAGGACAAAACAAAGTCGCTAACAAAACATTATAGAAGGGAATACATAAGTATTAAAACCTTACTGAATTTGTCCATTGTCCACCAAATATGTTTTGTAAAGCACACGAACCCGTTTTTAACATTTACCAAGCAAACACATATCCATCTTTAAAAAATTATAAATTTGCAGTCCTCTCAAAAAAAGAAAAAAGAAAGAAAGAATGGATGTACTTAAGTGGCAGCAAACTCCGGGAGCATTCGGCCCAGCAGCAGCCCATGAAGCCACGATCTGATACAGGCCCATTCTTGACCCAGACGCCGACAGGTCAGAATCAGCACCGGATCCTGCATCCGACCCCGCATGGTCGTCGGAGGTGGCGCGATCCGAGGAGAGCGTGCCGCGCTGCTTCTAACAGGGGAAACTATTTAGTGCAAACCGAATTTTTCAAAATTTGTAAGTAGATTTTTCAAGAGGGTTTTCACGATTCTACCGAATTGGTGATTTGAATTGAATATTTTCCTTCTAACAGAGACCAAGGAGGCAGAGCGGATGTCCCAGGACGCCTTTCATGATGTCATGTTCTTGTGCTGGTATTTAATGTTATGATGTCTAAGTCTTATGTTTGGTTCAGTGGAGACGTTCATCATTGTCATTAGTTTCCTATTACATGGTCCCATCGAGTAATAGGGAAGTTCGATCAGTCACTGTCGTCGCCTTCACAAAAAAAAGAAAAAAGCCACTGTCGTCATGCGGGCGCATGTGCTTCTAAGGCGTCAAGTTGAGCATCTCGTCAAGCAAATATCCATTGTAAATCGTCGATGAGAGGGGTACGTCAATATGCTGCTGTTGAGCCGTTACATCAAAGCTCCTTGAAAGCTACAGCACCGCGGCCATTAGCAATGGCGCTGGGTCAATTCCTAGAGTCGGTCTCACCAGTCACCATCTTCCTGTGCCCCCCCCCCTGCCGTAATAGTGGTTGGCCAAGTCATTAGACCAACTAATCCCTACTGCTCGAGCACCGGGACTGTCACTGTCAGCCTTTGTGAGCAACCTTTGGCGTAATGAATCATCACAAGTCGACAACCGGCAGATCTCGCACTATTACGATAGATGCAGTGGAGGAGAATCCGCTCATTTGCGAACCCAAGTCTAAGGATTGAATGAAAATTACAAATCTTATTCAACCAAAAAAATTAAAAAGAAAGAAATAGAACAAATCTTCACTATTAATATATAGTGGATAAAAAAATATTAATGGTCTAGCTGGGTCCAAAGGTGGCAGACAAGTTACATAACGAGATATAGAGGGTGCTCGTTTCTTTGGCTAAAATTTTAGCTATTTAGAATCTTGCCATTTAGGAGTACTAATTAAAGTCTAATTAAAAAACTAATTGCAAAACCTTGTGCTAATTCGCGAGATGAATCTAATGAGAGTAATTAAGTCGTGATTACAAGATGTTATTGTAGCATCACTGTAGTAAAACATAGCTTAATTAGACTCGTTAGATTCGCCTCGGTAATTAAACTTTATTTAATACTCCTAAATGGCAAGATTCTCTTTGATGTGACAAGGCTAAAATTTTAGATCGAGGAAACGAACACCCCCATTCGGTTACAATCGAATGCAGTACATCTAAAAAAAATGCCGTTACCATCCTGACCACATATGGTGACATGGCAACAACAGATAATCGCATATCTCAACAACACGGGATATCATGGGCTGTTAGTGTGTGTATGGAGTCCTCGCTTCTGCCTTTTTCAATATGTGATAGGGAAACCCTGTCGCTGTCGTCACGCAAGTGCAGCGAAGGGCACCCAATTGAACAGCTCAAATCCAATGGAACACGGCTATTGTCGTTGATATTGATTTACCGATGAGACGATACTCTTTTGCAGCCATTCCATCCGGTGTTTAGTTTCCTTTTATTGCATTTTTTATTACACATTATTGTAACTCAGACAGCGAAGTCCAGTGCGAAACTAGTTCAGTCCGGTTGTCCGAAACGACAACAATATGAACCCGGAGGGTAGTACATAAGTGTTCTGCCATTTCATCCAAGTTCCTAGACACACTAACTGCACGGCCATCAGCGATGGCTGCGCTGCAACAATTCCTCTTCCTCCTCCTCTTGTGGCTCGTCGGAGCTTCTGTTGTTGCGGATGCCCTGGTCTACACTCCGATTTTCCCCAACTGCTCGACCGCGGGCAACTTCACCAACGACAGCCCATATTTGGGTAATCTCGTCGACCTCATGAGCCAACTCCCGTCAAGTGCCATCAGCAACGGGGGCTTCGACACTGCCACGGCCGGCGAGCCCCCGAACAAGGTATTCGCTCTCACCATGTGCTATGCTGATCGTAACTGGACAGAGTGCCAGAAATGCCTCCGAGACACCATCTTCTACGCGCACCAGGTTTGCCCATTCAGCCAGGATGTCCGGGCCTGCTACAGAGCCTGCATCTTCCGGTACTCCAACCAGTCTTTCTTCTCCGTCGCCGACCTAACCGTGGCATTCTACGTGTACAAGGGTGTGGGTAAGGCGTACGAAGTCATTGACACGGCCAGCATGAACAGGACGCGGCTGAAGCTGATGAGCCAGCTTGCTGAGCAGGCTGCTGGCTCCTCCCGCTTGCGACTTGCAAACGGGAGCGAGCCGTACACAGACTCGCAAGGGAGATCCCAGGTGATGTATGGGTTGGCGCAGTGCACGAGGGATCTCGACGCCAGCGAGTGCTCCAGGTGCCTCACCACGTTCATGGCGAGGCTCTGGCGCTCACACCCTAACAGCACCTACGGCGCCGTCAAGGGCTACAGCTGCTACATGGTGTATAGCGTCGGGGAAGCCCTCAACATCACTATCCCTCCTGCGATGTTGATTGCTTCCCCGATGCTGTCCTCGGGCGCCCGAGCCCCTTCGGTAGGGCTTGTTGTAGGCGTGACTGTTTGTTCCGTGGTTCTCGTCATCTGCACAACCATTTTGGTGTTCTTATTGCGCCACCGCAGGCGAACGGCCAGAGAGCATCAACTTGTGTGCGATGATGAGCCACTAGATGACGAGTTAGAGACAGTAGGGACTGGGCCAAAGCGTTTCCTCTACAGTGAGCTGGCGGCGGCAACCAACTTCTTCTCAGACGAGGAGAAGCTCGGCCAAGGGGGCTTCGGGTCGGTGTACCGTGGGTACTTGAAAGACATGGACCTTCACGTAGCCATCAAAAGAGTCTCCAAGGGATCTCAACAGGGGAAGAAGGAGTACATTTCTGAGGTGAAGATTATCAGCCGGCTGAGGCACCGCAACCTCGTTCAGCTCATCGGCTGGTGCCATAGTGGCGGTGAGCTCTTGCTTGTCTATGAGCTCATGTCAAATGGTAGCCTTGACACTCAAATCCACAACCAGAACAACGTCATGTCATGGGAGCTCAGTTACTAATAACTATATTAAATAATCTAATACCTATGCTTGCTCTCTTAAATTTCTAAGAGATTCAATAATTTACATCTTACCGTGTTTGTAGGCACGAGATCGTCCTTGGAATTGGTTCTGCACTTCTCTACCTGCATCAGGACTGGGAGCAGTGTGTTCTCCACCGTGACATCAAGCCAAGCAATGTTATGCTCGACGCTTCCTTCCACGCCAAGCTCGGAGATTTCGGACTCGCGAGGCTCATCGACCATGAGCGGGAATCGCACACGACAGCGCTCGCTGGCACGATGGGGTACATTGACCCAGAGTGCATGCTCGCGGGCAGGGCGAGCGCTGCATCGGACGTCTACAGCTTTGGCGTCCTCGTCCTCGAGATCGTGTGCGGCCAGCGGCCGATAATCGTCGTACAAGACTCCGAAGAGTACGCCACCGTGCACCTAGTGCAATGGGTGTGGGAGTTTTACGGCCGCGGAAGCATCATCGATGCAGCCGATGCACGGCTGAATGGTGAGTTCGAGGGCGGAGAGATGGAACGCGTGATGGTCACCGGCCTCTGGTGCGCGCACCCTGACCACGCCGTCAGACCTTCCATCAGGCAGGCGGTGAACGTGCTGCGACACGAAGCGCCATTGCCAAACCTCCCTGAGAAGATGCCTGTTGCAATGTTCTTGCCACCGGTAGTAGGATGTACCCCATCCGAGAGTAGTACTGGGACTGGGGCCAGCAGTGGCAGCGGCAGTGGAGGCGCTACATGTACCATGCCGAGATGATTGCTGGGTGCTGATCCTCCTATGAATGCATGAAATCTGGTCCTTTGCCAATATTAGAAATCCGTTGTAAAGATCAAGTTGCAGACTTTCAAGAGATGGATTTTTTTTTCAATTTCAGTTCTATTCCCTCCAATTCACTCACTTCATATGTGTCACTCTCGCTTCTCAATACAACCCTCTCTCTCTCTCTCTCTCTCTCTCTCTCT
>LAPY01001953.1:0-10646 GCA_000970635.1 Eragrostis tef | reverse complement strand
GGGGGGGTGTGGGGGGGGGGGGGGTTGTTGCGCAAGTCAAGAGTCAGCTTCGGTTGTCTAGTTGAGTTGGGCCAGGCCCGCGTGTCGGTGGCCTCGGCCTACGACAGCAAAACCCTATCGGTTAGTTGCTAGGTAACGATTAATTATATCACCATCGATATAACTTATGGCATATGGAGTACTCTTTCTCCATGTATCATACGTTTAGTAAAGGAAAAAGTCCATATTACTCCCCTCAAGTATAACCAAAGTCCACATAACCCCCTAAACTATCTTTTGGTTCATTTCACCCCCTAACCTATGTCAGTTGGCTTAATATACCCCCTAATACAATTTCTCTTTTTTATTTCTCCATGCACAAGTGTGTCATTATGTTCAAATTTTGCAAGATGATAGTAGACATCGTAAATCATGTCACAAAAATATAAAATAATTTTTTTATCATTATTTTCATGGGCTGAGATATTTAATAATTAAGTAAACCTTGAGATACAATATTTTAAGGGAAAAGTCCATATTACTCCCCTCAAGTATAATCAAAGTCCACATAACCCCCTAAACTATCTTTTGGTTCATTTCACCCCCTAACCTATGTCAGTTGGCTTAATATACCCCCTAATACAATTTCTCTTTTTTATTTCTCCATGCACAAGTGTGTCATTATGTTCAAATTTTGCAAGATGATAGTAGACATCGTAAATCATGTCACAAAAATATAAAATAATTTTTTTATCATTATTTTCATGGGCTGAGATATTTAATAATTAAGTAAACCTTGAGATACAATATTATATTGAAAATGACGAAGAAAAATTCATGATATATTTTTCTTACATACACTTTGATATTCACTACATCCATGCAAAATTTTAAATCAAAATTCAATTTGTGCATTGAGAAATAAAAAAGACAAATTGTATGAAGGGGTGAATTGAGCCAAGTGACATAGTTTAGGGGGTGAAATGAACCAAAAGATAGTTTAGGGGGTTATGTGGACTTTGATTATACTTGAGGGGAGTAATATGGACTTTTCCCTTTAGTAAAAAAATGGCACATAAACATACTCTAACAGTGTTTAAATTATAGTTCTGTCAAAAGTGTTAGTAAACCTAGCGACTATCTATTAGCTATTCGTATACTATCAAAATTGTTGGATTGGAATTTTTAGCAGAATTGACTCTTGAACGACAAATAAATTTTTACTTGTTTTTGTCCCCTTCATTCTGGCTGAGAAGTATATCAAAAAATGGATAGAAGAGGGGATTGGGAATTACTGATCATGCCACCATTGTCATGTCTAAATTTTGCACCTTCTACTCGCCGAAACAATTGGGTAAGAAGATTGGAGGGAGGCATACCTTTGTCATCGGTTTGTCGATGGGAATGGGGCCAGATCAAAACTGGCAGGATGCCTGATTGAAACTGGCAGATCTGGAAATTCCTGAAGTCACCAAAGGCGCCTCGTTGTCGACGGAACGTCAGGCGCCTCGTCGTCGACGGGATCATAATCAAAAGTTTCTATTTGTCACGTAGGGACTGTTATATAAAGCGCAACAACTCCTCTAAATAACTTGCATTTCCGCAAACTAATAATTTTTTAGTGAAATTATTTTTGAGCCTGACAGGCCAGAAGTTGAAGCAATGCAAGGTAACTATAGCAACATTGTGTTCTATGCCTAATTTATTTTTGTAACCTACAACCGAATTGGCATTGAATTGTTTCTTTATTAAATTATAGGACTTCAACAGCGTCTAACAAATGAGCCTCATCAAGCACATCAGCTTGGCTGTGACCGCCTGAAAGATATGAATGTGCTTTGATGTTACATTAAAATGAAGACTCTCAATTATTTTTTGTCGTTATCGTTACCGACAATGAATAAAAACTATGGGCAGTGTCATGTCTTTTATGTCTCAAAGTCAATTAGCGTCTTTAATTTCAAATAATGTCATTATATTATCAGATTCATGAGCTTGTCGTGTTAATGTTGTTATAGTACTTAAATATAATGATGTGTCAGAAGTGTGTTTTTTATAATAAATACACAGTGCATCATATTATTTTTATTTTATGATAAAGTCCTACCAAGTGATGTTATTTGGTCGAACACGTGCGTGACGCACGTGCATTTTTACTAGTAAACCTGACAATTGGGTTGTCTGGTCAGGGGTTCGTGCGTGTTGAGCAGTCTGGCATCATGTTGCCAAGTTCATGTCGTGCACGACGCGGTGTGTGTCCGTGTTGTGTTGCAGTAGCTAGGATCATGATCAAATTGTTTGATCGTGTGGTGTGTGATCGAGTCTAGGACTAGGGTCAGGTTGTGCGCAGAGGTGCTGCGCGTAGGAATCGAGTGGATCGAGTCAGAGTTAGTTGGGATGCGATGGTGCCGGTCCATGCAGCGTTCGGAAGGAGCGAGCGGCTCCCGTGGCATCGAGGGCCGAGTCCTGCGGATCATGGCGCATTGGCCGGGATGGAAGATGACGATTTGTTGCGAGTCTCCGGTAGGATAAATACCCCATGTACTCCTCGATGTAAACTCGCCAGTCCAGTGAATAAACAACGCCAAGATACAGGCCGGTACGCGGCCGCGGCGTTCGTCGCCATTGTTGTGAGTTCGAGCTCCAGTTTCGCGTTCTTGTGTGTGTGTTTCCGGGCTGTGCCAACAATCGGCTGCCGGCAAGCCTGATTCATGGAAGAAAATATGCAGAATCGAGTACGCGCGCGAGACAATGTACTTCATTGGCTGCCTTGGACAGGAGAGCCGCGGAGTACTCGATATCCAAGCTACCACCTGACTTCATTGGCCGCACAAAAATTGCTGCGTTGCAAGAGTGGTTTGTTGTTCAATGCATCTATAGTACGTGTTGTCAATAAACACGATTAAACAAGGAAACTTTCGACTCTAGAGTTTGTGTCCCGTTTGGACTCGGTTAATATCTGCATCGCGTGCTGGACAATTGTTTGATTCACGTCCAAGTTCCTTAAAGTCCATGTCATGCACGACCCCAGTCACCAACAATAATGTCAATATAAGCTCCCTACGGCGACAAGCGCTCGATTTGTCGCAAGAGACCAAGACGAACAGCAAGAATACCCTGCCAATTCGCTCGTCCCGATCCGTCGTCGATTAGGGCCTCCACCATAAACATCACCTGCAGTACTCTCACCGAGCCCTCCGTGCGCCTGCTCCTGCTCACGATAGATGGGTGCCCGCCCTACCCCAGCTCCTTCAAGTTGGATCACAACAAGTACATCACATCCAGATGGGAAGTCGATGGATACGAGTGGGAGATCCGTTTCTACCCTTACCAGTTCGACATAGAACTCGAGCTTGGCTTCGTCAGCGAGGCCCGTGGGAACGAAGTAACAGCGAATCTGAGCTGCCGGCTGGTGGATCCAACTGGCATCCGTCAACCATCTTCTGTAAAGATCAGTCCGTCCAAATCGTTTCAGTGTCCTTCGGATTCCTCTGGAAAATTTTCGATCATGACTAGGGCAGAAGCACACTTATCGGGTTACCTGACCACGAACGGTTCAGTGTACGTGGAATGCACCGTCACCGTGTTCAAAGACCCAGGAGCTCTCACCGTGCCGCCCCCCAATCTTCAACAGGACCTTGGCGAGCTCTTGTGCAGCGAGGCCGGCGCGGACGTTACCTTCATCGTGTCAGGAGAGTCCCTCCCCGCGCACAAGAACATACTAGCCGCGAGGTCTCCGGTCTTCAAGGTGGAGTTGTTTGCCGAGATGAGGGAGAAGACCTCGAGGTGCATCGAGATGAAGGAAATGGAAACTGCAGTGTTCAGGGCCATGCTTGGCTTCATCTACACTGACACGGTGCCTGAGCTTGACGAGAAGCATGGGACCGCCACCGCATTGGCTCAACATCTGCTTGTAGCTGCTGACAGGTACGGGCTCGACAGGCTCAAGGCGATGTCCGAACGCAGGCTCGCCCTCGGCATCGATGCTGGCATGGTGGCGACAACGCTGATTCTAGCTGAGAAGCATGGGTGCTCGCAGCTCAAAGCCAAGTGCATCGAGTTCATTGCTGGAGCGTCACCTGAAATTCTCGGTTCCATCTTGGAGACGGAGGGGTTCAAGAGTTTGGAGGCAACAAGCCCCTTATTGGTGGTCAAGGCTGCGCACGAAAGGATGAATAAAGGATGGTTTTTGATGGATCGATCCTAATCCTACTAAGGTTCCTCAAATATTCTTCTGTTTTCCTAATGTTGCTGACTTGCAGTAGTACAGAAAGTAAAAGTTTAGAAAAATGTTTTAATTAGAAACTGGTAATTTAAATTGATGGATGTTTCCAACAACTCATAGTTCGCTGCGATGTCCTTTTAAGGATAACTTTCTGTGTCATTCACTCATTTGATATATTCCGTGGCTGTCTGTCGTGATCTGTTGACAAGACTCCGGAGGCAAGAATAATTATGTTGTAGTAACGCTATCGACGGTAGAGAACAACACACAAAGTAGACAAGAGGTAAGACACAATGTAGGGTGAAGCCTTCTCTTTATTATTCAGAATAAACTTGTGATTACAAAGCTGGGGGTACTCCAATATTTATATGCGGGGTGGAGGTCTTCCTTTTCTACTAGGATAAGGACTCCTTTGGTAAACTGCCCACACCTGAACTAAGACTCGGATAGGTTCTCCTAAAACTTTCTTTCTTAGTCCAGCTAAAGTTATTACTATAACAAATTAAATTGCGCTTGTGTTTCCTAAATGTTGCAGCAGTAGTGTAAAAGGAGTTCGGATAAAATTTCTGCCACAATCGAATACTTAGATGTAGCATATCGACTAGTATCTTTTCACTGATATTTGTTTTACCAAATAGCCTAGTCCACCCGGCTTTGGGGAGAATTATTGAGAACTTGAGCATCTTTTCAAGACAGTTTCCCCCTTTTTTTTATCCGTAAAGTAAAAGGCAGGGCCATTGTACTTGTCCCACTGTTTCGATTTGATCCGTAAATTACGGACACTAAGTTCGCACTTTGTGCCAATACGGACATTACCATAAAAATCGTGATGATGTGGCATGCATATAACCATGACTCACTATCCATCGTAGATGTTCACTCCATTGGCACCAGCATTGCGGAATTAATCGACACCGTGCAGTTTTCATTCCTCTATTAATATTTAGTTCCTCTCCTTATGTCGAGTTTGGGCCGGCCAATTTTGTCTCATGAACGTGGCGCCCACGTCTCCTTCTCGCCTCACTGTCTTGTGCTCTAGCCACCGCCGTCTCCGGCCGCTCACCGCCAAACACGTGCCGCTGAACGCCGATTCCAGGCTGAAACCAAAGCTTCCACACGCTGGAACAACGAATCTCTAGGCTAGAACAACCAATCCCTAGGCTGGAACAACCAATCTCCAGACCGGAACAAATTTACTCGGCGGTGGGTGGCACCGGTGCCGGAGGCCGTGGTGGAAGGGTGCCGGGGTAGTGGATGGCGTGAGGATGAAGAAGCGCGCGGCCGCGCGC
This sequence comes from Eragrostis tef, assembly GCA_000970635.1. Classification (NCBI taxonomy): domain Eukaryota; kingdom Viridiplantae; phylum Streptophyta; class Magnoliopsida; order Poales; family Poaceae; genus Eragrostis; species Eragrostis tef. The sequence continues at coordinate 5,153 of LAPY01001953.1, read as the reverse complement.
GTGGTGTCGAAGGAGCCCCCCAGCATTATCTCCACAAGTATTCCTCTCTTTGAACAAGTTTCAATCCAACTATGCACAGAAAAATACTATAAACTCGTCGGAACTGACTACACGATTTCCCATTGGTACCAGGAAATCTTGGGACTCCTAGCTTTTGTGTCCTGTTTGGACTCGGTTAATTCGCATCCAAGTTTCCTTTGAAGCAGTCCATCTCATGCACGACCCCAGTTGCCAATCAAATATAACTGCAGCATTGAGTATATGTACCACGACAAGAAGCGCTCGACTAAAAACTTTCTCCCATTAGACGAGAACAACAACGCTCATCTCGATCAACCCCATGCCTCCATAGCTTTTCTGGACCACCACCATGAACATGGACCCCGCCTGCACTACCCTCTCAGAGGTAACGCGATCAGTGCGCGTGCTCAAGATCGACGGGTGCCTGTCATACGGCTGCTTGTACAGGCCCTCCCAGCACAATATCTACATTCCATCAAGATGGGAAATAGACGGGTGCGAGTGGGAGATCCGTTTCTACCCGACGCAGATCCGCGGCGACAGCAATGACGACATGGCAATGGAGCTTGTCTTCCTCCGCGGTTATAACAAAGTGACGGCGAATCTGAGCTGCCGGCTCGTGGATCCAAGCGGCGTCCGTAAGCCATCTGCAGAAAAGAGCAGCCTGTCTAAATCGTTTCAGCATCCGTCAGATTCATCTGGAAAATTTCTGGTCACAACTAGATACTATGCATACCGCAGGGGCTACCTTAAAAACGGTTCTGTGACATTAGAATGCACAGTCACCATGGTCAAAGATCCAGAAGCTACCCCTGTGCCGGCCTCCGATCTGCAAAAGGACCTCGGCAAGCTCTTGCGCAGGGAGGCAGGAGCAGACGTCACGTTCCTCGTGTCAGGCGAGTCGATCCCCGCGCATAAGAACATACTAGCCGCGAGGTCTCCCGTCTTCATGGCAGAGTTCTTCGGCGAGATGAAGGAAAAGAGCTCCCGGTGCATCGAGATTAAGGAAATCGAAGCTGCGGTGTTCAAGGCGATGCTTGGCTTCATCTACACTGACATTGTGCCAGAGCTCGATGGCAACCAGGCGAGCGCGACTGCAATGGCTCATCATCTGCTTGTAGCCGCTGACAGGTATGGGCTGAAAAGGCTGAAGGTGATGTCCGAAGCAAGGCTCGCCCTCGGCATCGATGTTGGCACGGTTGCGACAACGCTGGCTCTTGCGGAGCAACACGGATGCTCACAGCTCAAAGCCAAGTGCATCGAGTTCAATGTTGGAGCGTCACCTGAAACTCTTGGTGCCGTCTTGGCGACAGAAGGGTTCAAAAGTCTGGAGGCAAACAACCCCTCAGTGTTGACAGAGCTTTTCAAGGCTGCGCACGCTGGGAGGATCAAGAAATGAAGATGACTGCTTCATGGACGGATGCTAATTTGCCGGTATGTAGCTAATGGAAATGTTACTAGTACTTGTCATTTTCCCTAATGTTGCAGACTAGCTGTAGTGCAAAAAACAATTTGGTTACAAGTTTCTGCAACTATTTTTGGACCACCACCATGAACATGGACCCCGCCTGCACTACCCTCTCAGAGGTAACGCGATCAGTGCGCGTGCTCAAGATCGACGGGTGCCTGTCATACGGCTGCTTGTACAGGCCCTCCCAGCACAATATCTACATTCCATCAAGATGGGAAATAGACGGGTGCGAGTGGGAGATCCGTTTCTACCCGACGCAGATCCGCGGCGACAGCAATGACGACATGGCAATGGAGCTTGTCTTCCTCCGCGGTTATAACAAAGTGACGGCGAATCTGAGCTGCCGGCTCGTGGATCCAAGCGGCGTCCGTAAGCCATCTGCAGAAAAGAGCAGCCTGTCTAAATCGTTTCAGCATCCGTCAGATTCATCTGGAAAATTTCTGGTCACAACTAGATACTATGCATACCGCAGGGGCTACCTTAAAAACGGTTCTGTGACATTAGAATGCACAGTCACCATGGTCAAAGATCCAGAAGCTACCCCTGTGCCGGCCTCCGATCTGCAAAAGGACCTCGGCAAGCTCTTGCGCAGGGAGGCAGGAGCAGACGTCACGTTCCTCGTGTCAGGCGAGTCGATCCCCGCGCATAAGAACATACTAGCCGCGAGGTCTCCCGTCTTCATGGCAGAGTTCTTCGGCGAGATGAAGGAAAAGAGCTCCCGGTGCATCGAGATTAAGGAAATCGAAGCTGCGGTGTTCAAGGCGATGCTTGGCTTCATCTACACTGACATTGTGCCAGAGCTCGATGGCAACCAGGCGAGCGCGACTGCAATGGCTCATCATCTGCTTGTAGCCGCTGACAGGTATGGGCTGAAAAGGCTGAAGGTGATGTCCGAAGCAAGGCTCGCCCTCGGCATCGATGTTGGCACGGTTGCGACAACGCTGGCTCTTGCGGAGCAACACGGATGCTCACAGCTCAAAGCCAAGTGCATCGAGTTCAATGTTGGAGCGTCACCTGAAACTCTTGGTGCCGTCTTGGCGACAGAAGGGTTCAAAAGTCTGGAGGCAAACAACCCCTCAGTGTTGACAGAGCTTTTCAAGGCTGCGCACGCTGGGAGGATCAAGAAATGAAGATGACTGCTTCATGGACGGATGCTAATTTGCCGGTATGTAGCTAATGGAAATGTTACTAGTACTTGTCATTTTCCCTAATGTTGCAGACTAGCTGTAGTGCAAAAAACAATTTGGTTACAAGTTTCTGCAACTACTGTTTAGATTTAATCGATCTAAATTCTTTACGTATTGCCAGAGCTTTGAATCGATTGGATATAACAGATTGAGTAATATCTGTTCACCAATATTTATTCGATATGGTTGGTAACAGAATTAGTTTCCCAAGCTTTTGATTGCATTGTTGAGGACGCGAGGAATTTTTACAAGTCATATAATTTTCTTTCTTGAATTTGGCCAAGTAGTTTTGCTGCAACCCACGTCGGGTATATTGCAGTACCACTGCTGGGTCTACATTCAACAAAAGGATGTCTCCCTGAGTTCCTGGATCATATATTCTTAACAGAACTATAAAGATTCGTCATTTTGCAATAATTGAAAGAGCACAATTGTGCATCCCAGAAAGGGGTTTGGTTAAAAGTTTCTGCCACAACCTAAACAATTTATGCACTGGCAACAGATAGAGTAGTATCTGTTCACCGAATTTTTTTTTTTTACCATATAGCCGAATTAGTTCACCCGGCTTTGGGGAGTTTTGTTTAGGGTGTGTGAATGATGGTCCATTTCCCACCGGTGAACTCGTCTGTCGTCATCTCGATTCCCTCCGCTGTCTCCCTCTGTCCCTCGGATTCGTGTGCAGGAAAGCTTCTGCGGTCAAGCGCGACGGCTCGCGTGCAAGATATTCCATTTTTTTGATGTTTTCTGATTTTTCCTGAATTATTTTGGCTCCTAAATGTGTTAAAATCGCCCAGGGGCAAAACTGTCCAAAAAGTTGATTATTTTGGCCGGCTGAAGCAAATTTGGCAATTTGGAATGAGAAACCTCTTTAGGAATGCTATTTTGGAGCTTCAGTCTTTACTGGTGCTATTTGGGAGATGGCTCACTTTAAGAGTACTATCGTGGCTATTGGCCCAAGTTTGCATGGGACACTTGCCAGTTTGTTTCATAATTTTCTGGAAAGAAAAATGGAGTCACTCGTTTCATGATTCATGAACAAAAAGAGTGAATTAGTCATGCCAAATTGGCAGCTGAAGCATGCCGGGTCGGATGGATCGGTAAAGTCCATCGGACAACAGATATGAAGATAGGAGAGCAAAATAAGCTTTAGCTGTAGAGCTTGATTGCATCACCAGAAAACTGGTGACCGCACATATAGCACTACTGTTCCCTGTCTGAAAAATTACATAACTAGAGAAACTCAGCAGAGCAGGCACTCAAGACCGGAGGCCATGGAAGCTTGCACGGATAATGCACTCCGTAGAAGTCGACACGGTCGATCATTTGCTTCCTTATCTCCATCCAAGTAAAACATGTGAGGAAGTCCAAATCTTTCTCCATGTGGTGCGGGACACCGGCATATACAAATCTCCTTCCCTTGAACTTTCCATTTGTATGGATGAATTGACATGCATATCATTTGTTCCCTCTTGGATTTCTTTCTCTAGGAAAAAAAAAACATTCATGGATCAAGCCAGCTAGGTTTCATCCAGCGTGTCATGTAACGCGAAGTCGTGTCTTCTGTACGTACGTGCCGCCGTCTGCTCATCCGTATCGATTTCTTTGTCGCAACAAACCCGGAGTCATCTTTCTTGCCATAAATGAGTTATGGAAGGATACGCACGGTTTGGTCTGTATATATATACTTATGTTGTAAGGTAATACTACTACATTGGACTAACATTATTATTCTGCTTTGTCGCATCTCCCCCTCCCGTGCCTCCATAGCTCGTTTAGGCCTCCGCCATGAACCTCATCTGCACTCAACTCCGCCATGAACCCCAGGCCGTGCGCTCCGTTTGCCTACTCAAGATTGATGGGTGCCCGCCCTTCAGCAGCCAGTACGCCACATCCAGATGGGAAGTCGACGGGTACGAGTGGGACATCCGTTTCTACCCAGCACTGCTCGGCACTGACAGGTGCAACTACGACATGTCACTCGAGCTTGTCTTCCTCGGCGAGGCCCGCCGTAATAAAGTGAAGGCCAATCTGAGCGGCCGGCTGGTGGATCCAAGTGGCATCCGTCCGCCATCATCTGAAAAGACCAGTTTGCCCAAATCATTTGAGCATCCGTCAGATTCCTCTTGAAAATTGCCGATCATGACTAGATTTGACGCGCACTCCTTGGGTTACCTCAAGAACGGTTCTGTAGCAGTGGAATGCACCGTCACCGTGTTCAGAGACCAAGACACGTTCCACATGCCCTCCTCCCCTGGTCTTCAGAAGGACCTCGGAGAGATTTTGCGCAGCGAGGCCGGAGCAGACGTCACGTTCATCGTGTCAGGTGAGTCCATGGCCGCTCATAGGATCTTACTAGCTGCAAGGTCTCCCGTGTTCATGGCTGAATTTTTCGGCGAGATGGGAAAAAGCTTGAGATGCTGCAGCCAGTGCCCACGCCGGCTGTAGCGTCACCGCTAATCGCAGGATCGAGTCGG
>LAPY01001952.1:537-12141 GCA_000970635.1 Eragrostis tef | reverse complement strand
CGTGCACGCCGGCACCATACCAAACCAACCGTCCTGCTCAGATTCCTAATCACCATGTTTCTAACCATTACCATCCTAATTTAGTTGCATAGGTCATTAGTCAAATTAAGGACACATCCATCCCACATACAGCAAGGCTAAGCATCATCTACCCCAAACCCCGCTATCATCTACTACAACCAGGCGACAAGGAAATAGTAATGGAACAGGATTTTGACACATAGGATTCAAATGAAACGCAATGCATGACCAAACTAGTAGGGAGAAAGAAATAGGTTCAAAATGCGTCAAGGATACTTGTCTTTCACCATTGCTGCTGCTCAGAGTCTTCAAGGTCCTGATCGCGCTCTTCATTGTTCTCATACCGCTTCTTCACGTCGTCATCCATCCGAATGAACTATCCGATAAAAGAAAAGGCACAAACAAAAAAATACAATACACCAAACAGTATAAACAGGTCATGAAAACACTATGGTTGGATAGACTACGATGAGATGAAGATTTAGACGCAAGAATTATCTAAATCGGACCTACGGATAAAAAGATACTAGAAATTCAATTAACAAGGTTGTTCTGAAAACTGTACAGAACAGGCTGTGCACATACAAGGAAATAAACATGTGCGTTCCCGTTAACTGGATGCACTTTTTGGGACAAGGATTTAGCAGTAACATGCCTACTTCTGTGGAACAGGACAGAGACATGATGATTGAGGCCTGAACTCACCTGAAAAGGAGATCGACCCGTTGAAATATGAAGAGGTGGTTTTGTGACAGTTGATGGTGGCATCGCGTTCCTCGAGGCACAGGAACAGATCGAAGAAATCCCTCCTGTGGAATGGAAGATAGCTTGGTGGAACACAATTGGGTATGGTTCGGACCACAAATAAACGCATCAAATGGCTTGAACAGAGATTTTATTACCATCAAGCGCACTGGATAGATCCAGATCGGGGAGCAGTGGTTGTTGCGACACAGATCCCGAAGGCTTCAGACCTCTTCTGCCGACCAATTTTGGATACATGGTAGAGGGTGGAGAGGTGCGCCACCTGGCAAAGTTTGGCTTCAATCCGTTGAGTAAATCACTGGGAACGCCGATGTCAATATGCAGTACTGCTGCTGGACGCGAGGATCATGTGGTGCGCTGGCAGCCTGACGGCGTGGGAGGGTTTGTGGGGAGTGGAAAGGGCGTGGGGGAGACCAAGTATTTGTAGGGAGAGGTGGGGTTGGTGGGAGAAAGGAAGGAAAGAGAAAAATAAAGAAAAATGCATTAATCCAAGGTTTGATGCTCAATTTATTTCCTTTTTGAATGAGTGCAGTTGGTGGATTGGATGAGTGCGGTTGGTGGATTGATGGGCTTGGACTGCTGCGAGATCTAGAAGAAAAAGAGTTGGGCTGGCTAAAAAAAAGATGGATGACGGGCTAGGGATTTAGGATCAAGAGAAATAAAAAGGAAAATGAGAAAGGGAGATAAGAATTGAGAAAATTGAAGGAAATGAGATGTATTTAACAAGAATTTATCCAACCAACAAATTCCTTTACCTATACTACAATTTTGTAAATTCATTTTTTCATCACATAAAACAAATCCTTTTAGTTTCTAACAAAATCTAGGAATAATGCTTCACATCCCAAAATAGAAATTTTGGGGTGTGACAGCCTGCATGTCATCTTTTCTCCCACTTGCTGAGTACTCTATGTACTCACGGCTATCCCCTCCCTTACATTGTTCAGCTACAGGAGAAGCAAGGAGGAACCATGAGGATGATGGAGTGGAAAGTTCTAGGCTTGTGAGTCTTCCGGTTGACTTCCTGTGGAGTTGAAGGGCGCCGATGCTTAGAGTATTCCGCTGCAATGTAATTTTCTTTTAGACCTCTGGGTCATTTATGTAATATACTTGTCGATTTAATAAGAATATTGTTCATTTATCACATATATTGTCCTGTGTGCGCGTTGAAACCGGGTGTGACATAAGATGGGTTCATCTCAACAAGGTTTTATCTTTGAACAATGCAATATCTGGAAACACCATGGAATAAGCCAATAGCCAACTAATTAATGAGAAGACATTCACAAATTCTACCATGAAATGACTACAGGCTGACTATTGATTAGTACTCTGCAGGCTACCTAACTGATGAAAAGATGTCACATATCCTAAAACAGGTCCGAAAAAGACATGGTCCAGATGAAGCAGTATAGTGTGTGCACAAATACTACAATAAACTGGCTATTGTTTCAAAGGAAGTGCTACCTAATTCACTTTCAGAATCTAATTGAAGGTATAGAGCACACAAACGCTACAATAAACTGATTTCTCACGGGACAACACGTTAACTAAATACAAGAAAAAATTGCATGGACAAAAGGGGTCAAGTAGTCATGGACAACATCTGGCACTAACCTTCGGCACAAATGCTCGAAAAAGAATGCAGCTATCAGCCCCATAGAAAGAGTGCAAAAGTTATGAGCTTTGTGAAAGATCAAGAAGAGGCTCATAATGAAGACGATGACCAGGAATTAATGGAGATGGCGACATCAAACTGGAAATTGTAATGGACATACAACCTACCTTCGATTTCTCGCTTTCTTCAAAAGTTATTGATTCACACTGCCCTTCTATGGTCAGATTAGAATTAGAATGATTAACCCCATCTACATCCATGACTAGGTACCTGAAACAACAATTAAATAAAAATTAGCTATGATGAGTTTAATAATCCAAAGACAAAAATTGATACACGAAAATGATTGATAAGAATATTATGTCAAGGTCTAAAAATTTAAAGCACAGTACACAATAATGTGTACGCATCCATTATGTCAACAAATGCAGTAGTAATTTCGAGAATACACTATTGGGATGCCTAAACATTGAAGAATAATTCCTTCCGTTCTTCAATCACTCATAATGTATTTTCGAAAAAACATATATAAGCATAGGCATGAAAAATTTCCAGTGCAAGATATAACAAGGTAAATATATTAATCACTCATAATGTATAGCTAGGTGGCCTCTGGGGTGCAAAAAAATAAAACAACATATTGGTTATACACTTAGCACATCGGATAATCAAAACAAATAAAAAAAATGTATGACATTATTCAGCGTGCATACTACATTTATGTTTAGGGAAAATCTCAGGAGCTTAAGTTATGGTACAACAGTATAGCACATCCCTAAGAAGTTAGATGCACAGCTCACACAAGAAACATTGGTACAATCTACAAATCACTTATTTGCATAGCAGTGAGTTGCACAATTTGAGTCCCACTAAATCTGAATCAAAATTATACTTCCATCGTGCACAACTGCAAGAAATGTCAGAAGTTCACCATTACTAGACCTTTTCACCAGAATAATATTATTCACCTTCATCAACACCTTTTGGCACCTATTTAAGGCCAACCAGAGGCCACAAATCTCTTTCCTGCTCCCTCGACCTTAATTCACTCCCATCCTGCCAAGCCTCAGCCGACATCGCATTGTATCTAAGCACACTGTGGCAAATTGATACAAGTAGCTAAAGATCTCACATCCGACATCTCCGGCCGAACGGTTAGGAACCGACAGAGAAAACCCAGGAGTTCATTGCTCGATTCAGACTCTTGGCGATGCAATGTTCGGAGCCTATTCACATTAAAAAAAAAAAAAACAGTCTACTTGCAGATTGAGAGGCACTGCAGTTAATAAGTTATGCATGGACGGTTACCTATTGAACTATAGCACCAAGGATTTGGAACGCATGGGTGTGCCAGGGTAAAACTTCCCCTCAACTCCATGTTGCATGGTATAGGTCGAGTCATGAACTGAGTCAACCTGGCATAGGTGTAAAACATATGGAAGTAGAGACAGCTCAGATGCACAACACAGAAAATGTGAGGCTAAGGATTTTGGCAATTGGCACACGTTAAGCGAAATTTTTTGAATTGCAAACAACAAATGCACGAATTGCAGTATTTTTCATTTGCAATTTCTATTAAAGGAGTAAGTAATTATACAATTTCAGTTTTTATTCTTTAAACAGACACAAACAAACATATGATTTTGCAGCAGATGTTATGCTAGAGGTACAAAACAGACCACGCGCAACTAGAGGAACAAATGTTTGGTATTCGGCAACTCATCATATATCTCCATTTAATCTTTGTAGCTCAGTCTAACAAAGCTCTATTGTCTAAATTGAAAATGTATTAGCTGCAAAAGGTCTACCCTCTAAAAAATTAGAGATTTTGCTACAAAAGAATCTCTTGGAGTACTAAAATAGAGACACCATTTTGAAAATATCCAGACTTATGAGTTATCCATACACCAACATGCAACTGATGTACTGAGTATTTGTTATTAGGGTAAATTGCAGATAGCAAATGCCTTAATTGTAGTACTTAACAATTGCAATTTACATTATAAGAGTATGCAATTATAGAAATTAAGGTTTGGACTATTTAAACATAATACAGAACTAGCAAGTGCATCCAACAAAGCTCACAAGCAAAAAGGCCACTACAGGAACTAGCTTAAATAGTTTAAACAATCATCTGATTGAGATACCTACTTGCAGCTATTCAAAAGTAGTAACCATGATATGAAGAAATATATTGTTGTAATAAAGCAATTAATAGAGCAAGATTGATCACCTACATGCCAGGAAAGAGTTACTGAATAAACTAAATAAATAAGCTACTTTGATTAGTTCACCAAGATGAGAAAAATAACAGTGATATTGCTGCAAGAACTAGATTCATATCTATGGTAGTAATCTGGCTAATTAAAACAGTAAGGAATAAGTAATGATTATTACATTGCACGTCATGATTAGAAAATCAACTTGAGTTACAGCTTGCTGAAACGGGAAACCTGAGCTTGTGGCGCCTCCCTTGATACCTAAAGAGACATAGAAATGCAGAAACAATCTAGCTGAAGCTGACTTGCTCTAAAGTTAAAACGATATAGGCAAAGGAGTACAACTGCATTTGGCAAGCATTGGCCAAGACAAAGTACAACTTTTCTATTTGAATTTATGAGGGAATAAATAAATCTAGCCTCCCAAGTGATGACTAACGAGACACAATGACCAGTGCTTATTGAAAGCTAGCTAATTTACCAAGCTATGAGACTAGCAATACTAGATTAATCGGCTACCGGAAGTGATGAAATAATTACATTAACATGAATTCATCACACAGAGCTCTGCATCAATCTAAAAGAGCATAGTACAAGCAACAGGATAAATGGAGAAATGTAACAAAATTTAGAAACCAGAGAAAGGATCGACCAGGCTTAATGAATCACATCAGAGGCCTTCGGATCCAAACAAAAAAGCAGCAAAATATAGGAGAACCAAGGAAACCTAGCAATCACACTCACCAATCACCATGCTTGTTTCCACCAACCACTACACTCAGCTTTGACGGTAAAATGGGGAGCCGAGGTGACATGAGGCCAGCAAAATCCAAATAGCTAGGACAAGCACTCCATATACAGAGATCCAAATGACAAACTGACAGCCCGCAAACCCAAATTGCTCGTACATCGAACATCAAGCTCTAACATGGTTCGAATCACACTATACCCAATAGAATCGAACACACCACAAACACAAATTAGATGAATCAGCTAATCCAACCAGCTTGCTCAAATCGGAATTCACTAACTGGAATCGTCCACTAATATGGCCACAAGCATAGGAATCAGCTCCCGTACGCCCTACAAAATGATCGCCAGATTGGAGGGGAGGGGAAGAGGTGGAGGGGAATATCTCACGTGATTGGCGAGGAGCTCGCGCTCCAGGTCCCCGACGGTGAAGAAGGGGTCGTCGGGGGCCAGTCGCTGCCGCGCAGCCGCACAGAACCCTAGCTCCGGTCCCGCCTCAGCAGCCGCCGCCTTGAGTGCCTCGACTGGCGCCACAAAAATGAAGGCGACAGACCGCCGCCGTGCAAACTCGGCGGGGACAAACATCACTCTGTCTCTCTCTCTCTCTCTCTCTCTCTCTCTCTCTCTCACCTAACGGGTTCATCCGTTAAAGACTGCGGGCCCGGTAACAAAGAAAGCAGTGCGGTGTTGAGATTGATCAGCGCACGAACTTTAGAACGGATTGGACGCACCAGATGTCGCTTGAAAACAAACGAGTTTTCAAGTACTTGATACAAAGGAAATATGTTTGAAAAGTATGTGTGTCTTTATACATTTTTAACGGAGAAGTATGTATAAGCTAAGATAGGACAAAGGTCCTCTGAAATGTGCAGGCCCACCTCGGTGCTGGTCCATTTTGTCAGCGTATCCTGGAGTACACTCCAGAGGCCGGAAGAATGGGACTATTCCCATTAGCTCAAGCGTCAAAGAACGAGAGACCGGCAAACAAATACCACGGTCTGTAATTGGGCCAGTTTGGCATCAGTAGATGGCTCTCTGTCATGTCTACATGGTCGCCCTAAGTAAATTCGTTGTATCATGAAGTAACGGAATGATTATTATTTTAAACACGAGCATATAACTTCAGTCATAGAAAATCAGGTACTTTTTTTTGCCAAAATTTAATAACTTCAGTGGCCCCCATGCTTGTTGCTGGTAGGGCATGTGCTCCAAAATTTAACAATTAGTGCCTCCTAAAAAAAGCCTGAAGATATGGCCAGGCTGTTGGGTTATTTTTTTAACAAAAGAGGTGGTTTGCTTAATTTAGCTAGCAAATATACATTGGCTCTTCAAGTTGCTCTTAGAGTTGAAAGTGCCCCGGGCCGCGTCGCTAATCCGTTGGGTCAGCCCGCGCCATGACCGCACAAATCGCCGCAACTTGGCCCGCGGAGCTGGAGCGGCTCCATGCGGGCAACCGCGGGTCCCGGCAGTCGCCTGAATCTCTCGGCCGAATCGTGTCGAGCCGCAGCAGCAGGTCGTCCCCGCCTGTCTATCGAGAAGCTCCAGTCAACAGGCTTACTCTCTCCGCCTCCCGCGCCGGCTGTCCCCGCTTCGTCATGAATCCAGCCAACCAGGAAAGGAGAGAAGAAACTAGAGTACACACTGACAGCGGACAGCAGGCGCTCCACGGCGCGCGCCACCGCCGCCGTGTACTCCTCCAGCACCTCCGTCATGATCGCCACAAGTATCATCTTGTCTGCCGGGATTCCTCCCTCTCGATCGCTCGATCCCTCTCCGTCTCGTCGCGGAGGTGGAAGGTTTGTAGTGGGTTTTTCTCGTCGCGCGCTTCGGCACCCTTTCTCTGCGGAGAAGAAAAACGATAACGAGGATGTCGCGTTTCTCGGGACGGTTGCATATTGGATGCCTTTCCCTTTTAACTCTAGTTGGGTAGTACAAAGTTACGATCTTATCCTGTGTGGTGGTGTCGTGCCATGTGGGCTGGGACCCCGCGCTGCTCGGGGACAGATCTTTGTCAACATCCATCCGTGCACATCTTTTATCCCCTTCATTGTGCATTTCAGCGGTTAATATATATATAGAACCAAAACATAACGAAGTGACACTAAAGATGTATCATGTTCAGCAGTGGTCTGGTTGTGATTCAAGAAGAGTACCTCATTGTGTAAATCAATTTGGGTCTTTTTCCCCTCGGGTTTATCGGTACATGCTTTGCTGCCCTCTTCTTTTTTTTTGTTCGACCCGTAATGTTGAATGGAAGAGAGAAAAAGGCATACATATTCAAAAATTATTGATCACATCAGCCATGGTAGCGTGCACGTACTTGATGCACAATAGATTGAATGTCGGATCTATTCTAACATTCAGGAGGTAAAGTAGGAAAAAGAAAAGAAAATTGCAGTTAGCATTAGCCCAACAGCTCAACGTTCAACCTGGTGGCGGAGGACATCGATCGTGCCTGATTTATCACGAACACCCTCTTTTTATTCCTTCTTGATGCGACCAACCATCAAAGTTTCGATTCCACAGTTATAGCTCAATTTACTCCCTGATCGGGTTCTTGGAGAGGGTGCACTCATTGATCGAGCGCGCGACTTAGACTTTTCGATAAGTCTCGGATGGATATTTAGGTATGCACGAGTGATGTGTCTCTGCTCGTCGTTTTCGAATTGTTCATAAAAGCAGAGTGACGAGGCAAAAGCAATAGGCTACCAAATATCTTCAGCAGCAGCCATCATGTCTATACTCTGTACCAAATATCTGCAACCGGTCATCTCAGAGAAAGCAACAAAGAAAGAAAGAAGCTGGAGATAGATCCAAGGAGAATAGTGATACTTCTGCCGACTTGCCGTCGTTCAATTTCTTCACGCACACGCACTTGCCGGCGTTTTACCAGGTGTCCACTATGTGTGTTCCTTTTACAAGGTACAAGCCAAGAAAAAGTAAATTAGTTGTACAGAATAAAGCTAGATATTTTGTTCCATAGTTCATGATCTCTTGTTAATTTGTTGAGGATTGATTTCAGCAAAGGAGCGGATCTCCCATAGTAGTCTTCAGCCTATACTAGTTCCAGTTTATCGCAAAAATTAGGGTGCACCTAAGGAACAAACCTTTTCCCGCAACGTCATCACGGCCTCTCGGCTGATCGGGCAACAGCGGTAAACTCCGCCCCAGGATTCTCTGTCCTTGTCGAATTGCTTGCGTTCTGGTTACATATCAGACTGCGAGATGTATACTCGACGCTCTAGCCGGCCTCTAGCTCACATTCTGTATCTATAAGACAATCATCAAGCTCCCTCCATGTATTTGCTGAAATGCTTCCGTGCCATTCTGATGCTTTTGAAACGTGCTTGATGCCTCACATGCACAAACAAGAACCTATAGCGACAGTGTACGTAAAATAGTACTATATATGTAATATGTGCATAGTGAAATGAATCATGTTAAAGCTGAAATCATAATAAACGCGAAAAATAATATCTGATACCACATATTAGATCATTTCCCTTGTGCATTTGAAATATTGTGAAGCTTCTAGGGTGCACGAAGTTTTCACGGCTGTTCTGTCGTTTAATTAGCTACCCCTTTTAAGATGATTTCATGTTCACGACAAAAATTCAATGCATACTAACAATCATAAAAGTACCTCGCCATCGTTGTCATACACTTGATGGAACCAATGTCCTTCACAGCTATACGTTGGAAGCTGAAACTGATTCTGTAACTTCTGTCAAAGGCTTCTGAGGTTTAACATCACCACATGCCAGTCTAAATCATTGCAGTCATAATCTGATAGTACTGTGTCAAGTGGTTGGAAAACAACTTGTTGTAAGGTTGAATCTTAAGATTCCCTGAAGCAGGAAATACACTGCATGAGAACTAATAATTAAAGCTAAAAATCCAAAATGGCCAAAAAGTGCAAATTGTCTTGGTCGACGCATCTTGCAGATCGAGGAGGCAAGGCAGTGGTCTGAGGAGACAAAATCATTATATTGTAGTTCGGGACTGAAGAGTGGTCAGAGAGGAGGGAATGAACGTCTAGCAAAAGGGGCGCGTCTAATTCGCGCGCGCGCGAGCGGCTGTCCTCGCGCAACCGTTCCGACAGGAAACGGACAAGCCGCTGACGCGCAGTCCCGCCCGGCCGCTCGCGTCTCCACCGCCTAGTGCATGCATGCATGAGGACCGGGTCCCACAATCAACTGCCCGCATCCCAGCAAGCCGTGCATGCATGCATTGAGGCCTTACGCATGTGGGTGCATGCACTGATGCACATGGTGGGATGTGGTGGGCTCAAGTTTGAACATAAAAAGCTTGGACAAAAGACATATGATTGTTCGGTCTTCGTTTGACATTTGAATATATATCAGTTGGGATTGAACAAAACTCTCGATGGGTACAGTCCCATTGAAAAAGAGGCTGACTATTACATACAAACAGGGAACAAACATGTGTGACCTATCAGAAAGCAACAAACATTTTTTATTGAACACTTGTACTTGGCAACAGGGAACAAACGACGTCAGACACATGTTTACAGACCAGGGACACCTTTCTAAAACAAATACACGTCACGGAGTGATAATAGTACGTACAACCAAGCCAGCGAGGTATATATCGATGGATGGACTTGGATGCACAGTGCATCCATAGCCAGCGCGACTGCATGGATGCATGCCACGCTTGCACGTAGCTAGATAGGCTGCTCCCAAAGGCCCTAGTTAATTTGTAGTAGACGTAGCAGCCACGGGGTGGAACGGGGTGGCGCAGAGCATCAGCGGCGAGCGGCGGCGCACGCCGAGTCCAGGCGCCTCCGCCATGTCAACCTCCTGGACGCCCTCCGGCAGCGACCAATCGAAATGGTACAGCCACGGAGACGAACGGGGTGGCGCAGAGCATCAGCGGCGAGCGGCGGCGCACGCCGAGTCCAGGCGCCTCCGCCATGTCAACCTCCTGGACGCCCTCCGGCAGCGACCAATCGAAATGGTAAAGCATCCCCACGAGCGCAAGCTCCATGCTGGCGAGGCCGTAGTTGAAGCCGGGGCACATCCGGCGGCCGGAGCCGAACGGCAGGAACTCGTAGCTGGTGCCGTTGAAGTCGATGCCGCCGTCCTCGAATCGCTCCGGCCTGAACTCCTCGGCGTCGTGCCCCCAATACCTGGGGTCGCGGCCGATGGCGAAGGCGTTCACAAGGACGCGCGACCTGGCCGGGATCCTCCCGCGGCACCAGCATCGGCGCCGGCGGGTGCAGCCGCAGCGCCTCCTTGATCACCAGCTTCAGGTACCGCAGGTTGCTCGCCTGCAGGTCGCCCTCCGTCACCCGGGCCTTGCCGTGGAACGCCTCCCTGATGTCGGGTTTCGCATCAGCTCCAACATTGCCCACTCCATCGCCGACCCCGACGTGCCCGTCCCTCCGGCAAACATGTCCTGCATACATACATACATACATACATATATATATATATATATGCATGTCATACTTAACTGATCTGCCTTAAAGCTAGACACAACAATTGCACAAACTAGCTAAAAATTGTACTCCTTTTGTTTCAAAATATAAGCAACTCTGACTTTATACCAGGTACATTGAACATTCTTAAACCTGAACAAGCAGGATGTCCAATAAACCTGTAGGACACTCAGAAACAGAAATACATATATTTTGAAACGGAGGGCTTACGTACATACAAACGCTCACTTCACTTACCAGGATGATGGCCTTGATTCTGCTGTTGTTGAGGTGGAAACCGAAGCCGCCTTTCTCCTGCAAGCCGATGAGCACGTCGACGAGGTTCTCATCGACGACGTTCTCCTCGGCGCCGCTGCTGATCTTCCCGTCCCGGATGGCCTTCCTCTCGTCGATGATCTCCTGCAGGATGGAGTCCACCGTCTTGTGGATGTCCTGGAGGCTGCGCTTCATGCCGGTGAGCCTGGCCAGCAGGGGCGTCCACGTCGGGCGGCCGCAATGAACTCGGCCGCGTTGCTCCGCTTCTTGCCGAACGCCGCCCGCGCCACGATGCTGTTGGTCAGGGCGTGGAACATCTCGCTCAGGTTCACCGGCGTCGACGGCCCGGCCGCGCGGACCTCCTCAACCCGCAGCATCACCTTCGTGCACAAAATAAACACAAATTAAGTTATTTTTCACTGTATAGTACGTACACTAGTGTTTTCTTGCATGTTGTTTTGCCTAGGCCACCCGGCCTTGCACTCGCCTCGTCCTCCCTGATGTGGCGGGAG